>CM026394.1:54607432-54636480 GCA_014843695.1 Archivesica marissinica | reverse complement strand
GATGGGAGTGTCATGATGGAGAGTTAAGAAAGAAAGAGATGGGAGTGTCATGGTGGAGAGTTAGGAAAGAAAGAGATGGGGGTGTCATGGTGGAGAGTTAGGAAAGAAAGAGATGGGGTGTCATGTTGGAGAGTTAAGAAAGAAAGAGATGGGAGTGTCATGATGGAGAGTTAAAGAAAGAAAGAGATGGGTGTGTCATGATGGAGAGTTAAGAAAGAAAGAGATGGGGGTGTCATGATGGAGAGTTAAAGAAAGAAAGAGATGGGAGTGTCATGACGGAGAGTTAAGAAAGAAAGAGATGGGGGTGTCATGATGGAGAGTAGTTAAGAAGAAAGAGAGGGGTGTCATGATGGAGAGTTAAGAAAGAAAGAGATGGGAGTGTCATGATGGAGAGTTAAGAAAGAAAGAGATGGGGGTGTCATGGTGGAGAGTTAAAGAAAGAAAGAGATGGGGTGTCATGATGGAGAGTTAAGAAAGAAAGAGATGGGGGTGTCATGATGGAGAGTTAAGAAAGAAAGAGATGGGGGTGTCAGATGGAGAGTTAGAAAGAAAGAGATGGGGTGTCATGATGGAGAGTTAAGAAAGAAAGAGATGGGGTGTCATGATGGAGAGTTAAGAAAGAAAGAGATGGGGGTGTATGATGGAGAGTTAAGAAAGAAGAGATGGGGGTGTCATGATGGAGAGTTAGGAAAGAAAGAGATGGGGGTGTCAGATGGAGAGTTAGAAAGAAAGAGATGGGGGTGTCATGATGGAGAGTTAAGAAAGAAAGAGATGGGGGTGTCATGGTGGAGAGTTAAGAAAGAAAGAGATGGGGGTGTCATGATGGAGAGTTAAGAAAGAAAGAGATGGGGGTGTCATGGTGGAGAGGTAAGAAAGAAAAGAGGGAGTTAATATATGTATGAAGGACTACATATAATATTTACACCACTAAATCAATATTACATTTTCTCTCTCTGTGTGTGATGAAGTCTCGAGAGTGATTATTATAAGTTGTAGGAACTTGTTTCGCAATCGAGCGAAACTAAATTTGTGGAAACTATATTTGGAGTATGTTTTCTTCGATGAACGTATAATTATGCCCTGTTTTGCATCTATGTTCGCGTGAAATTCCTTTGAATAATTAATGTAAATATAAGTGATGAATCTCGGTGGCCTGCATACACCTTAACACGCCCAAATGGACTTCATACCCCGATGGAACTATTCGTCAACGATTCATTCCTTAATTATTACTAATGCCATGTGGAGGGATTTTGATATGCGCTGTGTTTCTGCAGGAGAAATGGGCCAAGGTGTAAATTTTGACATCGAACGAATGCCTCCAGATGAGAAGCGAAAGCTAGAGACATTATACAGGTTCCATGGGTTTAATGCATACGTCAGCAATATGATTTCCCCAAACAGATCTCTTATCGATGTTAGAAGCGAAAGGTACATATTTTATATAAAAGTTAATATGGTCGAAGAAGGATTCTGTGGCCACGATGAAGATTAGTTTAGAACATATTAGGTCAATCTCTCTAAATAAAGAAATATATTTAAGTCAGTCAAACCTGTCTTAAGCAACCAGCCACTGGAATAACGGAACGTGGTTGCTTAGCACAGGTTGCTGCATACAAGAGGTCAAATATATACATAATATATATACATGTACAACATATTGGGAATCTGGTAACTGGCCGCTTAATACAGGTTGGCTACTTAATGGCGGTGACCACTAGCACATGTATCACATTATCTATCTTTTGTTAAAATCACTTGAAATAGGGTCTTTGTCATGATATGATACGAAACCCATTTATGTGCGTGACATACCATTGCACCTTCCTTTCTAGTAACAGAGATACAAAATGTATGCAACCGGAAGTGTGTGGTTTCTATATCACGACTTTGCTACGTACCATGTTGGGATGGTGATAAGAGGGTGGGGGGGGGTGTAACGGTGGTAGGACACTATATACTATACTGATTTATACATGCGTAGTGTAGCTGTGTCCCATGTTCCGTAGTCCATTCATAAAAGCTTCAAACACCACCTTTACTCAGACCGGACTTGGAGGTTATAACACTGCTTTCAAATCTTACTCAAGGTCCTGTAGTATTAATGGTTGAATCTTATACTTGCTTTGGCCTGTAGGTTATACGACTTTTCTCATATCTCAAACTCGAACTCAAGTAATTTGATTTGTTGTCTGAGATTTACTGAGATCTACTGAGATTTACTGAGATTTACTTAGATTTACTGAGATTTACTGAGATTTACTGAGATTTACTGAGATTTACACTAATCAGAAGCTGGCTACTGAGTTTGAGATTTGAAACAAGTGGTATGACCTCCATGCCACGAGTTCGATCTCATGCTCATCTCAAGGTCTGTGCTCAACCCCAGTCTGAAACTCAGAAACGAAGGTCATAACACTTTTGAATTTGAGTTTGAATTCAGGTTGTGTTTGAGAAACACGGAGATTGGTTTTGATCAAACTCAACAACCAATCTCAGTCTAATACTCAACGGAGTAGAGTCTCAAAAACGTTTTATAACCTATGTTTCTGTCTCAAATATCCAGCGAGGTTGGGTTTTGAGTGTTATAAGTGTTATAAATTCTACGCCAACATTCGTTGAAACTTTTCACAAATCTCAAACTCAAGTTCAATGAATTTGATTGGTTGAGTCTGAGTTTTACACTCAGCAGAGACCAATCAGACGCTTGAGACTGAGTTTGAGATTGGAGAAACGTTTTTATAACCTTACCTTGCATTAGTATGTCGACCGAAGTTAGTTGTAGGGCACATCAATGGTAAACATGTCGGCTGTGTGCTGCGTTGAAGATCACATAATAAATTGTATTTGGGCAACCAATTACGTTTTATTAAAACTTTATTTATTTTACAATGATTGCGAAGCAAGTTTTAACAACTTCTATTAATCACTCTCGTTGGCGCGGATGAACTCGTAATTGTGGTCATTCGTGTGGGAGGAAACCGGAGTACCCGGAGAAAACCCCGCTGCCCGATCTAGCGACCACCGTACCACCTCACATTCTTCCCGGTCCGAGGATCGAACCAGAGTTGCAATGGTGAGAAGCGAGTGCGCTAACCACTGCGCTAATCGGACAGCCGAACATCCCAAGTTTGTGGGATTGTTTCAGTAGTAGAGCGGTCAGACTTGTTATTGCTGGCGGTGTTGCCATGGCTACCCGGCTTTATCATAATAAGCTTTGTGTTAATAATAATAATTAGTCTAATCATAAACGCTACTAAATAATATTCTAATTGCAGTTGTAAACAGATAGAGTATGACATTAACCCTGCGACGTCAGATTTGCCACAAGCCAGCGTCGTCATTGTATTCCATAACGAGGTTCTAAGTGTATTATTGCGCACGGTATGCTCGGTAATCAACAGGTCTCCGGATTACTTTCTCTTGGAAATCATTCTTGTTGATGATTTTTCGACATTAGGTATAAATTATGTTAGTAGCTTGCAAGTACACGTAGTAGCAATTGTTCCAGCACGTTTCTTTAGTTAAGACCACGGGTGCCCTTCCTAGCAACTCTTCAAGCCAGGTACAGCTGTACAACTATTCTCTGCTTCGGGCCCCATCAAAGGGGAATCCCATTTAGTTGCTCCGTCCATTGACTAGTAGGGTTCGGAGCACATTCCCTAGTAGCCGTACATGATCATATATAGTTATCAACATACTATGTAAGAAAGGTATAGTTTGGTTTATCATTGTTCTGACATTTATATATTAAGTGGTGTTCGATGGGGACACAACTCAATTAAGATAGATAATAATTCCTCTGTACCATTTAATCGGATTTCAACAACACGTGTGGCGTCCGTGGTCCTGTGGTAGAGTGTCGGATTTGTAATCGAAAGGTCCCGGGTTCGATACTCGCTCAGGTCACGTATGTAGTGTCTTTGAGCAAGGCACCTCATACACATTGCTTAGCACTGGCTAAAAGCTTAGGTCGGCTAAGCCTGCCCAGGAAAAACATGCATAGGTCCCACGCAAGAGGTTTGACATTAATGGAACTTACATACATGCATACATACACTGGGAGGAATAATCATTTATCGTCGCTACCGGTTACCCATATGAGCGACGCCTCCTGAAGATCTTAGTCATTTTAGATATTTGGAGGATAGTGCAATGATACAGACAGAGACCCATTCCAGAATCTCCTCTGGTTCTTTTATGTGCACGGTGTAAAGCACCGACACGAGAAAATCGGTTTAACGTCCCACCTGATGAACCCTTCTAAAACATCCTCGTCGCCAGATCGGACAGGTGGGTTTTCTCCGGGTACTCCGGTTTCCTCCCACATGAATGACCACATATACGCTTTCATCCGAGCCAACGAGAGTGATTAATATAAGTTGTGAAAACTTGCTTCGCAATCGTTGTAAAATAAATAAAGTATATAAAAAACATCCTGGACATGATGTATGTGAGATCAGGTCAGACGGGGGATAGAACCTCGATCCCGGGATTACCAGTCCAGCGTGTGCATGTCGTTGCCATGGTCGGTGTATTGTTGATCGAATGATTGATTGACGTATTTAAAGAACAATGTTTGTCTCGACTAGTTCTGCTACACCGAGGCTGACCAACATCACGACTACTTGGACATGTCGTCGTCGTCCATTTTTCATTGACGTTACATTTCGTTATGGTCCCTTAAAAGAGTGACAATGTCCATTAGAGCTTTGTTTTGTTAACCAACTGTGATGAGCATCAAAAGCATCACGCAATGTTGGTGTACCTTCTTCCTATTCTGTTGGTTTGATGGTTTTGTTTTGTGGTTTTTATGTTTATTTAACGTCGCTACCGGTTGCTCATTTGAGCGACTGGCAGTTTACATAACAACACCTTTCCTGGGCAGGCTCCAGGGATCAACCTTCGTAAGAAACTGCCAACTTGTTCATATAAATGAGACACGGCCTAAGCTGGGCTCAAACCCGTGATCAGCAGTGGTGATAGGTTACAATGGTATACAAGTCAGTGACCGTAACCACGCGACCATAGTGGCGGAGCTCTCCTTCAAATCTAGCAATACTTCAGACACGGACTGGCACCGGGTAGATCAACCGAAGAATTAGACACCCCAATGGGATTTGAACTTACAACGGTGATGGACAGGTCAACGACCTTAACCACTAGGTCACGGAGCCCCCTTCATACATTAATACTAGTCATAAACGAAGAAATTAAACATGAATACGAATACGATATGAACTTATATATTACATTACATCCGTTGTGAGGCTCCCAAGTCGTTTAACTTCTATAACCGCCCACACACCTTGTTTGTGTACTCAGAGTTTCTCCTTTCATTCAAAGAGTCAACTTTTACTGTTTTACTTTCAGACGAGTTGAAATTGCCTTTAGTGACTGCTATTTCGGAATTGAAAAATGTACGTCTGATTAGAACCTCAAAACATGAAGGTTTGATCCGAGCACGTTTGATTGGCGTACACAACTCTACTGGCTCGGTGTTGGTATTCCTAGATGCACACGTGGAATGTTTTAAAGGTATCAGTGATGTGCTTGTCGAGAAATGTACCTTCTGCATTTTATAAATGTATTTATATGACAGAAACATATGACATATGATACTTGTCGGAAAATAACATAGTTTTCAACGGTAGTATAAATATTAAATTTTATTGTTTTATTTTTGCAAGAGTACTTTTTACGTCGTTAGAAACGATTAACGCACGTTTACTACGCTATTTTTCAATATAACGTCTTTTAAAAAATAGTTTAAACGTCATTTATTTTACAACGGTTGTGAAACAAGCTTTAACAACTTATATCAATCACTCTCGTTGGTGCGGATGAAAGCTTAAATGTAGTCAATCGATTGGGATGAAACCGGAGAAAACCCACCTATCCGATCTGGCGACCACCGCACCGTACACACTTCCCGGTCCGAGGATCGAACCCAGGTTGCATTGGTGAGAAGCGAGTGCACTAACCACTTCGCTAACGTCATTTAGTACAACCGTTACAATCTGCGTAAATTATATGTATACGGTTTCACCGCCACCATCACCATCACCACCATCATCATCATCATCATCATCATCATCATCATCATCATCTCTGAATGCATCATTGTAAATAAGCAATACATTAATTATGTTTAAACATTATGAGATACCTTTCATAAAATATAGACCTTATTATTATTATTATTACTTTCGCCAGCAGGTTGTTTTCACCCAAGTTTGTTTGTTTCTTTATCTGTCTGTTATCAAGATTACGCTGTTTTATATACACATTTATTTCAGCTCGATTGTGAAACAAGTTCTTACAACTTATATTAATCCAGACCTCATTCCTTGTGTAATTACATCGCCACGTGGAAGAGAGAAGAGACAATGTGGAATTTAAATGCCTTGCCCAAAGGTACAGTTGTAACGCCTCAGCGGGGCTCGAACTCCGGGCCTTTCATATCTCAAGCGACCGCGCTACCACTGCGCTATTACGACCTCCTAATTATTTTTTTAGATACAGAAGCTACATTTTCATCCGGCATACATCATATATTCTAGATACTAATATTCTGAAGACATATTATTACATAACGTAAAATGTTTAAATATAACTTACACACATTAGTCTGTTTTTAAGGCTGGTTGGAACCACTGCTTGAAAGGCTTGTAGTGAAGCCGGACACCGTTGTATGTCCACAAATCCAAACTATATCAGGAAAAAACTTTAAGGTAGGTTATTAATGATAGGTGACAATTGTTGGTACATGTATTATTTAATTCAAGTTTATTAAACGGACACCAAGGGGGGCTCAATGGCCGAGTGGTTAAGGTCGTTGACTTTAAATAACATGCCACTCGTCGCTGTAGGTTCAAATTATTTCATGCGAGGAAGCCATCAAGCTGGTTTGCCGAAGGTCGGTGGTTCTAGTCTGGTGTCCATCGGTGATTGAAACACTGCATGGATGGGCATCCCGGATCCCGCAGTCGCAGTATGACGTAATGACGACCACCGAATAACAAACAAAGGAAACAGTCATACATACAAGAGTCGCAGTATGACGTAATGACTACCATAGAATAACAAACAAAGGAAACAGTCATACATACAAGAGTCGCAGTATGACGTAATGACTACCATAGAATAACAAACAAAGGAAACAGTCATACATACAAGAGTCGCAGTATGACGTAATGACGACCATCGAATAACAAACAAAGGAAACAGTCATACATACAAGAGTCGCAGTATGACGTAATGACGACCACCGAATAACAAACAAAGGAAACAGTCATACATACAAGAGTCGCAGTATGACGTAATGACTACCATAGAAAAACAAACAAAGGAAACAGTCATACATACAAGAGTCGCAGTATGACGTAATGACGACCACCGAATAACAAACAAAGGAAACAGTCATACATACAAGAGTCGCAGTATGACGTAATGACGACCACCGAATAACAAACAAAGGAAACAGTCATACATTGCAAATGTTGCCGGTCCCTTGTCTGCCCTGACTCTTACACCTCCAAACGGGTATATGGATCTCGAGGGGGTGGGTTTCAGTGAAGACTCTACGCAATAATTTATACGGGATGATGACTTTTATTTACTTCCTTTCCTGGCTATATATCCAATATAGTCATAACAATGTATTATAAATATACGCCCATATATACGACTATTCCAAAGCTGACCTGAAAGTGACCAACAATAGTGATTGGTTAGAATATGTCACATGCAAATTGTTAGTATGACCATTTATAAATACATTTTACATATATACAAGTTGCAAACGATATACGTATGGAACGCCAGAACGGACATAATATACGGGGGGGGGGGGGGAAGGTAAAAACAATAAAACAACTGAATATTATCCATGTAACGTTTATTGATGGTTTATTAACGATTGCTATGATTGCGATCCAATTCCAGGTTATGACACAAACAGTCATACATACATGTACTATAGTACATTACAAATACAATAGATGTATTGCAAACAGTCATACATACATGTACTATAGTACATTACAAATACAATAGATGTATTGCAAACAGTCATACATACATGTACTATAGTACATTACAAATACAATATATGTATTGCAAACAGTCATACATACATGTACTATAGTACATTACAAATACAATAGATGTATTGCAAACAGTCATACATACATGTACTATAGTACATTACAAATACAATAGATGTATTGCAAACAGTCATACATACATGTACTATAGTACATTACAAATACAATATATGTATTGCAAACAGTCATACATGCATGCACTATAATACATTACAAATACAATAGATGTATTGCAAACAGTCATACATACATGTACTATAGTACATTACAAATACAATATATGTATTGCAAACAGTCATACATACATGTACTATAGTACATTACAAATACAATAGATGCATTGCAAACAGTCATACATACATGTACTATAGTACATTACAAATACAATATATGTATTGCAAACAGTCATACATACATGTACTATAGTACATTACAAATACAATAGATGTATTGCAAACAGTCATACATACATGTACTATAGTACATTACAAATACAATAGATGTATTGCAAACAGTCATACATGCATGCACTATAATACATTACAAATACAATAGATGTATTGCAAACAGTCATACATGCATGCACTATAATACATTACAAATACAATATATGTATTGCAAACAGTCATACATACATGTACTATAGTACATTACAAATACAATAGATGTATTGCAATGCAAAATAAAACAAGAAAATCGCTGTAACCGTTTGATGCTCCCCAACTCTTTCTTCGGGGTTTACACCTGCATCGACACCATATTGGGTTATATAGCCGGCGGGCAGTTTGCCAAACAACACCGTTCTTGTGCAGGCTCCAGCGGTTAACAAGTACCAACCTGCGTAAGAAGCTGCCAACTTGTTCATATAAATGAGATACGGCCTGAGCGGGGCTCGAGTCCGTGACCATCAGTGTACAGTGACCTTAATCACTCGACCACGGAGGCGCCCCCACACACTGGGTGCATGACGGAGAATCACTTTCTGTAAGAAACCTAGAACTATCACTGAAGGTGAATAATAGTCACAACATTGCTTCATAAAAATTGACTGTCCAATTAGGACAGTTCTCGAGTCGACAATAAAAGAAGGTATGTGCAAGTCACATTGCTGTATGGAGTGTGGTATTGCGCTCTGCCCTCCGCCTCATCGACATCTACAACTGTTTGAAGTTTCATTTGATTTGATAGAATACATTTAGAGTTATGCTGCCGACAAGTATTTCTTGAAGTGAACAGGGGAGTTAATTAAAATGTTGGTCAATACAACAGAGAGAATTATGGTTCTTGAACAATAGACGTCGTCTCATTACCCTGTATCACTGCTTGAAGATGATGGTGATTGAGCTTATTTACCCTCGCCTCCGGCGAACCATATGGGCGAGCTTCCACAAAAAAAATTACGTTTATTTATCGTCGCTACCTGTTGCCCATATGAGCGACGCCTCCTGAAGAGATTAGTTATTTTAGAATTTGGAGGATAGTGCATGATACAGACAGAGACCCATTCCAGAATCTCCTCTGGTTCTTTTACGTGCACGGTGTAAAGCACGGTTTAACGTCCCATCTGAAAGACTGTTAATTTTATTAGGGTCAAACGGGGGATCGAACCTGCGATCCCTGGATTACCAGTCCAGCGTGTTACCACTGGACTACATATCCGGCTGCTTCAAGTTTCATTTGATTTGATTTGATACTTCTCGAGATATGCTGCGGAGAAGCACTTCATAAAGGGGAGAGCGCTCTGTGCTCCCCTCACTGTCATGTGCTATAAATGTTGAGTTCCTCCAACACTGTTCGAGCTTTGCTGCGGACATAAGTATTTAATGAAGCGAAAGGGAGGAGATAATGTGATAGGACAACAGAGGGAGCTATTATTTTTTCAGGACAAGCATTTAATGAAATGAAAAGAGGTGATAATTCGATAAGTACAATAGAGAGAGAGAGAGTTAGGGTTCTTGTACATTGCCCTGTATGACTGTTTTTCAGGTTTCATTTGGTTTCCTTTAATAGCTTATGAGTTTTGCTCCGGACAAGAAGTTCCCGGACTGACGAACGGACGGACGGACACAGTCATATTCTTTAGAAAAACCGGAATACTGCACCGTGTCTACTGCAGAATATTCTTTTGAGTCACATACTTTTTATGCGGTATTCGTCAGTTCAATATTGGGTTTAGCTTACCCGAGCAGTACACAGGGCGAACTACATGTATTCGTATAAGTGGGCTAGCTGTCGTCTGCCAAAATCTTTTCTGAAACCGTTTAGTCAATTTTGATGGCACCTGGCCTAGTGCTCCGGGGTAAATAGAGGATAAAAATAGCTAAAGTCATTCCGATCTGAATTTCACAATTCTGATTAAACCAGGCATGGACCACCAGCGGTAACTAGTAGATCAACATGAAACTAATTCCAACCTGAAATTCAAAATGGCCACCACAGCAGCCATCTTAAAACTGTATTACCGGTTTCTCTTGAACTGCTTGGTCAATTGTGATGACACTTTGTATGGAGCATCTGTCCAACTACTACAACAAAATTAATTGACTATATATTATCCGCTTTCTCTTGTACGCCTTCCAGCTCTTATCTACATTGTACTTTTTTTTGTAGATAGGTGTACAGGACCAGGTATACGTCGGTACCTTCCAGTTATCAGATCTGGTGTTCGACTGGATTCCAGTACAGTACATGGATCAACATTTAAGGGCCAGCGAAACTGACACTGCAAGGTAATGTTCGTACTGAGCTCACAACTAGTGCATGTCACACTCCGGTCCAAAACAAACATGGCGGTTTGGCGTTCACGGGAGTTATATTACGTCCCTAATGCGTTCTTAACACTGAGTGTTCACGCTGTACTCCTTCAGGTCTTTCTGAGGCTCAAACCCGTAACGAAGGGTCCATTATAGATGTCATTCAGACAAGAGAGTTAGAGCTCTCGTAGAGTCGTACGTGCATGTTACTAGGTCATTCGCCAGATCTCCCGTAGACGTGTGCGTGTTACAATATACTGCTTAGATCTCTCGTAGACGTGTGCGTGTTACAATATACTGTTTAGACCTCCCGTAGACGTGTGCGTGTTACAATATACTGTTTAGACCTCCCGTAGACGTGTGCGTGTTACAATATACTGTTTAGACCTCCCGTAGACGTGTGCGTGTTACAAGATACTGTTTAGATCTCTCGTAGACGTGTGCGTGTTACAATATACTGTTTAGATCTCCCGTAGACGTGTGTGCGTGTTACAATATACTGTTTAGACCTCCCGTAGACGTGTGCGTGTTACAATATACTGTTTAGATCTCCCGTAGACGTGTGCGTGTTACAATATACTGTTTAGATCTCCCATAGACGTGTGCGTGTTACAATATACTGTTTAGATCTCCCGTAGACGTGTGCGTGTTACAATATACTGTTTAGATCTCCCGTAGACGTGTGCGTGTTACAATATACTGTTTAGATCTCCCGTAGACGTGTGCGTGTTACAATATACTGTTTAGATCTCCCGTAGACGTGTGCGTGTTACAATATACTGTTTAGACCTCCCGTAGACGTGTGCGTGTTACAATATACTGTTTAGATCTCCCGTAGACGTGTGCGTGTTACAATATACTGTTTAGACCTCCCGTAGACGTGTGCGTGTTACAATATACTGTTTAGACCTCCCGTAGACGTGTGCGTGTTACAATATACTGTTTAGATCTCCCATAGACGTGTGCGTGTTACAATATACTACTTAGATCTCCCGTAGACGTGTGCGTGTTACAATATACTGTTTAGATCTCCCGTAGACGTGTGCGTGTTACAATATACTGTTTAGACCTCCCGTAGACGTGTGCGTGTTACAATGCACTGCTTAGATTTCCCGTAGACGTGTGCGTGTTACAATATACTGTTTAGACCTCCCGTAGACGTGTGCGTGTTACAATAAATATACTGTTTAGACCTCCCGTAGACGTGTGCGTGTTACAATATACTGCTTAGATCTCTCGTAGACGTGTGCGTGTTACAATATACTGTTTAGATCTCCCATAGACGTGTGCGTGTTACAATATACTGTTTAGACCTCCCGTAGACGTGTGCGTGTTACAATATACTGTTTAGATCTCCCGTAGACGTGTGCGTGTTACAATATACTGTTTAGATCTCCCGTAGACGTGTGCGTGTTACAATACACTGTTTAGATCTCCCGTAGACGTGTGCGTGTTACAATATACTGTTTAGACATCTAGTAGAGACGTGTTTGTTACAATGAATTATTTAGATCTATCATAGACACGTGCTTGTTACAATGAATTATTTAGATATATCATAGACACGTACTTGTTACAATGAATTATTTAGATCTATCGTAGGCACGTGCTTGTTACAAGGGGTTATTTAGATTTATCGTAGACACGTGTTTGTTACAACGGGTTATTTAGATCTATCGTAGACACGTGCTTGTTACAAGGGGTTATTTAGATCTATCCTAGACACGTGCTTGTTACAACGGGTTATTTAGATCTATCATATACACGTGTTTGTTACAACGGGTTATTTAGATCTATCATAGACACGTGCTTGTTACAAGGGGTTATTTAGATCTATCGTAGACACGTGTTTGTTACAACGGGTTATTTAGATCTATCATAGACACGTGTTTGTTACAATGAATTATTTAGATCTATCGTAGACACGTGCTTGTTACAATGCATTATTTAGATCTATCGTAGGCACGTGCTTGTTACAATGAATTATTTAGATCTATCGTAGGCACGTGTTTGCTACAAGGGGTTATTTAGATCTATCCTAGACACGTGTTTACTACAAGGGGTTATTTAGATCTATCATAGACACGTGTTTGCTACAAGGGGTTATCTAGATCTATCGTAGGCACGTGTTTGCTACAAGGGGTTATTTAGATCTATCGTAGACACGTGTTTGCTACAAGGGGTTATCTAGATCTATCATAGACACGTGTTTACTACAAGGGGTTATTTAGATATATCGTAGACACGTGTTTGCTACAAGGGGTTATCTAGATCTATCCTAGACACGTGTTTACTACAAGGGGTTATTTAGATCTATCGTAGACACGTGTTTGCTACAAGGGGTTATTTAGATCTCTCGTAGACGCCTGCATATTTACAAGGGATTCCCCAAACTCCTATTATTTTCTGTAGTTAGCTATAATGTGTTCATTATAGTACATAAAAGATAGTGTGTTAATAACTAGAAACGCCAGCTAGTTAAATAATGGTTACCGATTGCCTACCAGCCTGGCGCCTGACATACAAGCATAGGATTCGGGAAGTATTGATGTTCATAAAAAGAGGTGTCTCATAAGTCAGAAATGGCTGGCCCTTTAAATAGGGGTGAACAAATACTTTACTTTTATAACATGTTTATGTTTCTAGGTGTCCAGTATTTGCTGGAGGACTATTTGCAATGTACAAGAGTTATTTCTACAAGATCGGGAGCTATGATCAGCAGATGAACTTATGGGGCGGCGAAAATCTCGAGATGTCATTCAGGGTAACCATGTATAACTGGCTTTCTCTCTAGACGTAACAGACGGATCTGTAGTCCAGTGGTTTTTTGGTTGTTGTTTTTTAAAACTTTATTTATATACTGAGTCAAAAAAGAAACGATACCTGGTGTTTATGTGTCTATAATTTCAACATTTATTAAGAAAATTCTTTGAAAATTCATAAGATGATAGTCCAACATGTTTGAAAGAGGAGCACATAAAGCATAATGAGCCTCCGAAACTGTCTGCTGCGTGATGACGTAATTCGTCGGACAGGGGTCTAATGGAGTTTTCACACAGACGTCAATACCGAGTATGGGCACCATTTGCGTCTCTCACTGCAATGCACCGCCGTCGCATCGAACGGAAGAGTGTCTGAATCTCTTGCTGGTCAATATGTGTCCACTCCTGACGCAAAACATCCCTCGGTTGGTTTAACGTTACCGGCTGACGTCGTCTGACGCGGCGGTCTAACGTATCCCACACATGTTCTATGGGTGACAAGTCTGGTGACAAAGCAGGCCACGGCAGGGTGTCAATATTGTTCTGCTTCAATAATTTGGTGGAAATCCGAGCAGTATGACACCTGGCGTTGTCCTGTTTGAACAGTGTGACGTTTCTGTTGGCTTTAAAGAACGGCACAACAACTGGCGCAAGGATCTCATCACAGTACCGCTGGGCGTTTAGGTTCCCGTCCACCACTAACAGTTCAGTGCGACTGCCGAAGGTGATACCGCCCTACGCCATAACGCTTCCGCCCCCGAACAGATCGACCTGACGTACACATGCGTCGGCGTAACGTTCACCGCGTCTGCGATATACCCGCTCTCTGCCATCCGCTCGACGCAAACAGAACCGCGATTCATCGCTAAACATCACCGAATTCCACTGTAACCGAGTCCAGCGAGCACGTTCCGTCGTCCATTCCCGCCGTACGTCACGGTGACGTCGTGTCAGGATGGGTCCAACGTATGGCCGATAGGCATGAATGCCACGTTCACCGAGCCGGTTCCTGACTGTTTGTGCACTGATGCGATTGTTGGTCATCCCAGGAGTAACGGCAGCTGTGTGCGTAGCAGGTAGGAACCGGTCACGTAAATGTGACGTCCGAATGTGACGGTCCTGTTCACGCGTCGTCACACGTGGTCGACCAGATCTTGGACGGTTGTCCACCGATCCATGTGTTCGATAACGTCGAAGTAGACGTGTTATCGTGATCCGCGTAACCCCGAGTCGATTTGCGACGTCATGCTGACGTAAACCGCCATCTATCATGCCAATGGCACGCATTCTCTGATTGCGGTTTAGCCTAGGCATTTTGTTAGAGGTAACAATGGGTATGTAAGGTGTTTTTCCTCGATGATAATGCAATACCAGTACAATAAACCGGTTTTCCGATTTGTACATGTGTAGGAAGTTGTCTTTGTTGAGGAGCACGTGCAAATCGGAAATTCGGCGTTCCAGGATTATCGGGTGTTTATTTACCTGTGTTTATGGTTGGCTGACGTTGCAATAAGATACCCGGTACTGATACGTAATAATATATTAAACCTTTCTATGGTTTTATTCGTTTTACGTCATTTTTAGTTTGGTATCGTTTCTTTTTTGACTCAGTATATTACAACGATTGCGAAGCAAGTTTTAACAACTTATATTAATCACTCTCGCTGGCGCGGGTGAAAGCGTATTTGTTGTCATTCGTGTGGGAGGAATCCGGAGTACCCGGAGAAAGACCCACCTGTTCGATCAGGCGACCACCGTACCATCTCACATACTTCCCGGTCCGAGGATTGAGCCCGGGTTGTATTGGTGAGAAGCCAGTGCACTAACCACTGCGCTAATCGGACAGCCTTGCTAACACGTTGGACTGGTAATCCAGTGATCGTAGGTTCGATCCCCTGTCTGACCCGTGGTCAAGTGGTTAATATCACATACGCTTGGGTCTGGACGAATGATTTAGGGTTCAAAACCACAAAACATTAACACTATAGGCTTGTCACTATGCATACATTTGTTCAAGCAAGTTTAAAAAATGACACTCTGTCACTATCAATACTAAACATATTTTTAAAATGTTGAGTGTAGACAGGACAAGGTAGACGTCCAGACAACCATCGTTTGTATGATAGACAATTTAGGTACTGGCATATTACGGCCGTTGAATGTGTAGCACATGGCTTGTTTACAGTTGCCACCTGGTTGCAATGTACAATAGAACTTTCTATAAGATCGGAAACTATGATCAGCAGATGAATGTATGGGGCGGCGAGCGAGTATGTAGCCTTGATAGTGACGGGGTGTCATGTTAAACTTGCTTGGAATGGCCTAAACATGTATGTATAGTAATAAGCATATAGTGTATCATAGTGTTCTTAAAACCCAAAAAATAAAACATTTTTTAGTTGTGTGGTTTTGAACCCGAAAACATTTGTCCAGATCTCATGCGTCTGTGGTTAAGATCGCTGACTTGTATACCACTGTAACATATCATCAATATATCGAAATACAATAAATACATGTATTGTGAAAACATGCGTTATAATGACATGGATTATGTTCATGCAAGCGTGTACTATGAGGATTATTTTCATGCAAGCGTGTACTATGAGGACTATTTTCATTCAAGCTTATACTATGAAACACATAATTTTGAAGGCAAATAATTTAATGGCAAGTATTTGTTTAACTCTTATTAATGGAAATTTACATACAAATTAAAAACTTGATGAAAGAGTTGGCTGTTTCTTACATAGGTTGGTGCACCACTTACTGGTTAACCACTGGAGCATGCCCAGGAACACATGCGCTATTAATAAAACCAAAATGTTAATCAGTATAATTATAGCCTTGATAGTGACCGGGTGTCATTTTTTAATCTTGCTCGGAATGGCGTAATGTTTTTGTTATGTGTGTTAAATTTGTTATCATAGTGTTCTTAAAAACCCAAACAAACAAAAAAGGTTTTTTAGTTTTGTGGTTTTGAACCCGCACAGATTTGTTCAGACTGCAAGCGTCTGTGTCCAGGAAAGGTGTTGTTAAAACTGCCCAGAATAGTGGTGATGATCTCACGTGGTTTCCTAATTGCGTGGCATGAAACTATAGCCGAGTAAAGACATGAAAATGCTGTTAAATTGACCTTGCAGTATACAATTATTTCATAGGTGTTTGGGGGAACAGTCAAAACTATTGTCCAGAGATATTGGGATGACTTTGGAACTGTTTCCCGAGGCCGCTAGGCAACCTATTTTTGACTTTTCCCGAAACACCTATGACATAATTGTTTATTATCTGACATACTATATAGATACTATATCGCGATTCGTTGTTGTTTCTTTTACTGTTTTGGTTTTAGTAATGAAAGTTCCTCACCCGTTATTTCACCAAATATGGCCATTTTGACAGTATTCGTCTGCGGAATGATCCGTGTTTTGCGGCGCTTTTTTAATTTTCAATCTGTGTCAAACGGTTTTAAATCACGGATCACGGCCTCCACTATTTATCGGAATCTCGGATACAGGACGGTAATAGGCACAACTATTGCCTTCCTCTGCATACTATGTTGCCCGCCTGTCTTAGGAATGGCACAACCAGTGAACATTAATATAGTATGTTGGAAAGAATTTACACATTGCATCAATTACGATGATATGATGTGTGTTTTTACGTTTATTTATCGTCGCTACCGGTTGCCCATATGAGCGACACCTCCTGAAGAGATTAGTTATTTTAGACTTATTTTGGAGGATAGTGCATGATACAGACAGCGACCCATTCCAGAATCTCCTCTGGTTCTTTTACGTGCACGGTGTAAAGCACCGACACGAGACCTCGGTTTAACGTCCCATCTGAAAGACTGTTAATTTTATTAGGGTCAGACGGGGGATCGGAGATATAATTATGTATTTGTAGGTACGAGGACTCATACTGTTCACATTGTAGCGGTTAAGTGGTCCATTGGTTGTCACGCACGACTCGTTTTCCAGGGGCTACACACTTACTCGTATCATAGTCTTTCGACTTTGAAAGGGTCTCTGTCTGTATCATTTCACTATACTTCATAAATCTAAACTGACCAAACCGCCAACCGTTAGCGACGATAAATAAACGTAAAACACACATACCGTTCACGTTTTTTACGTTCACGTGTTCGCCTACTCTGTTATATAGGTATGGATGTGTGGCGGCTCGGTGGAAATTCATCCGTGTTCTCACGTGGCTCACCTGTTTAAACATACGAATCCATTGGAGCAGACGATGAAGGCTGAAGTAGATCATGCAGCAAAGAGAAACAACCTTAGAATGGCCCATGTCTGGATGGATGAGTTCAAGAAGTTTTACTTTGAAAAGGGTATCGAAAAGGTGTGCAGTGTCAGGTTCTATTGTCATTAATTGAGATAACATTTGTGTAATAATTAAGGCTTAAACAGCTCACGTGATGCATCAATAGGTCACCGGCTTCAATGAGAGACAGCGACCAGTTACTGCCCCTGAATACTCTTTAAAAGTATGTAGGTCCTTGTAAGTTGTTTCATCTGTTTTTATCGTTGTTTCCTTTGCATAACATGCTATCAATTTTCTTCCATTTCCTCATCTTATTATTGTTATGTTACTATATCTCGACAGATATCCTACAGTATTTCCAATAGGTAAACAATCTGTAATTATCATACCGCAACATCAGGTTAGGGAATAACTGTAAAAACAAAGGATTCCAACTGAAAGGACCGTTATACATTTAGGGATAAATCTGACATTATCTGCCAGGGGAGGTTCCTCATTTTGTTTCAAGCACCGCATTCCTGTATTTAACGGGCAGTTTTGAACTTTTAATAAACACTGTGAGCTGTTTAATTATTAATTGAAGCCCCTACTCCCGGTTATTTTAAAAGAGAGTTTTGAAACATCCTGTGAGCTGTAATATGCTTTTTGTCTGTCAAGTTAATCGTATAGGTGTATAGGTTAATCGTATAGATGTATAGGTTAATCATATAGGTGTATAGGTTAATCATATATATAGGTGTATAGGTTAATCATATAGGTGTATAGGTTAATCGTATAGGTGTATAGGTTAATCGTATAGGTGTATAGGTTAATCATATAGGTGTATAGGTTAATCGTATAGGTGTATAGGTTAATCATATAGGTGTATAGGTTAATCATATATATAGGTGTATAGGTTAATCATATAGGTGTATAGGTTAATCGTATAGGTGTATAGGTTAATCGTATAGGTGTATAGGTTAATCATATAGGTGTATAGGTTAATCGTATAGGTGTATAGGTTAATCATATAGGTGTATATGTTAATCGTATATGTGTATAGGTTAATCGTATAGGTGCATAGGTTAATCGTATAGGTGTATAGGTTAATCGTATATGTGTATAGGTTAATCGTATAGGTGTATAGGTTAATCGTATATGTGTATAGATTAATCGCATAGGTTAATCGTATAGGTGTATAGCTTAATCGTATAGGTGTATAGGTTAATCATATAGGTGTGTAGGTTAATCGCATAGGTTAATCGTATAGGTGTATAGGTTAATCGTATAGGTGTATAGGTTAATCGTATAGGTTAATCGTATAGGTGTATAGGTTAATCGTATATGTGTATAGGTTAATCATATAGGTGTATAGGCTAATCGTATAGGTTAATCGTATATGTGTATAGGTTAATCGTATATGTGTATAGGTTAATCGTATATGTGTATAGGTTAATCGTATAGGTGTATATGTTAATCGTATACGTAGGTATATAGGTTAATCGTATAGGGTAATTGTATATATGTATAGGTTAATCGTATTGGTGTATAGGTTAATCGTATATGTGTATAGGTTAATCGTATATGTGTATAGGTTAATCGTATTGGTTAATCATATAGGTATATAGGTTAATCGTATAGGTTAATCGTACATGTGTACAGGTCAATCATATAGGTGTATAGGTTAATCTTATATGCATATAGGTTAATCGTATTGGGTAATCGTATATATGTATAGGTTAATCGTATTGGTGTATAGGTTAATCGTATATGTGTATATGTTAATCGTATATGTGTATAGGTTAATCGTATAGGTGTATAGGTTAATCGTATATGTGTATAGGTTAATCGTATAGGTTAATCGTATATGTGTATAGGTTAATCGTATTGGTGTATAGGTTAATCGTATATGTGTATAGGTTAATCGTATCGGTGTATAGGTTAATCATATAGGTGTATATGTTAATCGTATATGTGTATATGTTAATTGTATATGTATATAGGTTAATCGTATAGGTGTATATGTTAATCGCATAGGTGTACAGGTTAATCATATAGGTGTATATGTTAATCGTATATGTGTATAGGTTAATCGTATAGGTGTATAGGTTAATCGAATAGGTGTATAGGTTAATCGTATAGGTTAATCGTATCGGTGTACAGGTCAATCGTATTGGTGTATAGGTTAATCGTACATGTGTATATGTTAATCGTATATTTGTATAGGTTAATCGAATAGGTGTATAGGTTAATCGTATAGGTTAATCGTACATGTGTACAGGTCAATCATATAGGTGTACAGGTTAATCATATAGGTGTATATGTTAATCGTATATGTGTATAGGTTAATCGTATATGTGTATAGGTTAATCGTATATGTGTATAGGTTAATCGTATTGGTGTATAGGTTAATCGTATATGTGTATAGGTTAATCGTATATGTGTATAGGTTAATCGTATTGGTGTATAGTTAATCGTATATGTGTATAGGTTAATCGTATATGTGTATAGGTTAATCGTATTGGTGTATAGGTTAATCGTATATGTGTATAGGTTAATCGTATTGGTGTATAGGTTAATCGTATATGTGTATAGGTTAATCGTATATGTGTATAGGTTAATCGTATTGGTGTATAGGTTAATCGTATATGTGTATAGGTTAATCGTATTGGTGTATAGGTTAATCGTATATGTGTATAGGTTAATCGTATATGTGTATAGGTTAATCGTATATGTGCATAGGTTAATCGTATTGGTGTATAGGTTAATCGTATATGTGTATAGGTTAATCGTATTGGTATATAGGTTAATCGTATATGTGTATAGGTTAATCGTATATGTGTATAGGTTAATCGTATATGTGTATAGGTTAATCGTATTGGTGTATAGGTTAATCGTATTGGTGTATAGGTTAATCGTATATGTGTATAGGTTAATCGTATTGGTGTATAGGTTAATCGTATATGTGTATAGGTTAATCGTATATGTGTATAGGTTAATCGTATTGGTGTATAGGTTAATCGTATATGTGTATAGGTTAATCGTATATGTGTATAGGTTAATCGTATTGGTGTATAGGTTAATCGTATATGTGTATAGGTTAATCGTATTGGTGTATAGGTTAATCGTATATGTGTATAGGTTAATCGTATATGTGTATAGGTTAATCGTATTGGTGTATAGGTTAATCGTATATGTGTATAGGTATCGTATATGTGTATAGGTTATCGTATTGGTGTATAGGTTAATCGTATATGTATAGGTTAATCGTATTGGTGTATAGGTTAATCGTATATGTGTATAGGTTAATCGTATATGTGTATAGGTTAATCGTATTGGTGTATAGGTTAATCGTATATGTGTATAGGTTAATCGTATTTGTGTATAGGTTAATCGTATTTGTGTATAGGTTAATCGTATATGTGTATAGGTTAATCGTATTGGTGTATAGGTTAATCGTATGTTATGTGTATAGGTTAATCGTATATGTGTATAGGTTAATCGTATAGGTGCATAGGTTAATCGTATATGTGTATAGGTTAATCGTATAGGTGTATAGGTTAATCATATAGGTGTATAGGTTAATCATATAGGTGTATAGGTTAATCATATAGGTGTATAGGTTAATCGTATAGGTGTATAGGTTAATCGTATATGTGTATAGGTTAATCGTATATGTGTATAGGTTAATCGTATATGTGTATAGGTTAATTGTATATGTGTATAGGTTAATCGTATAGTGTGTATAGGTTAATCGTATAGGTGTATAGGTTAATCGTATAGGTGTATAGGTTAATCATATAGGTGTATAGGTTAATCGTATCGTATATGTGTATAGGTTAATCGTATATGTGTATAGGTTAATCGTATAGGTGCATAGGTTAATCGTATATGTGTATACGTTAATCGTATAGGTGTATAGGTTAATCATATAGGTGTACAGGTTAATCATATAGGTGTATAGGTTAATCATATAGGTGTATAGGTTAATCGTATAGGTGTATAGGTTAATCGTATATGTGTATAGGTTAATCGTATATGTGTATAGGTTAATCGTATATGTGTATAGGTTAATTGTATATGTGTATAGGTTAATCGTATAGGTTAATCGTATAGGTGTATAGGTTAATCATATAGGTGTATAGGTTAATCGTATCGTATATGTGTATAGGTTAATCGTATATGTGTATAGGTTAATCGTATAGGTGCATAGGTTAATCGTATATGTGTATAGGTTAATCGTATAGGTGTATAGGTTAATCATATAGGTGTACAGGTTAATCATATAGGTGTATAGGTTAATCATATAGGTGTATAGGTTAATCGTATAGGTGTATAGGTTAATCGTATATGTGTATAGGTTAATCGTATATGTGTATAGGTTAATCGTATATGTGTATAGGTTAATTGTATATGTGTATAGGTTAATCGTATAGGTTAATCATATAGGTATATAGGTTAATCATATAGGTTAATCGTACATGTGTACAGGTCAATCTTATAGGTGTATAGGTTAATCGTATAGGGTAATCGTATATGTGTATAGGTTAATCGTATATGTGTATAGGTTAATCGTATAGGTTAATCGTATATGTGCATAGGTTAATCGTATATGCGTATAGGTTAATCGTATATGTGTGTAGGTTAATCGTATAGGTGCATATGTGGTTTGCATAGGAATAGCGCCAGTGCATACGTTGTTTGCCTAGGAATAGCGACAGTACATACGTGGTTTGCCAAGGAATAGCGACAGTGCATACGTGGTTTGCCTAGGAATAGCGACAGTACATACGTAGTTTGCCTAGGAATAGCGACAGTACATACGTAGTTTGCCTAGGAATAGCGACAGTACATACGTAGTTTGCAAAGGAATAGCGACAGTACAGACGTAGTTTGCCAAGGAATAGCGACAGTACATACGTAGTTTGCCTAGGAATAGCGACAGTACATACGTAGTTTGCCTAGGAATAGCGACAGTGCATACGTAGTTTGCAAAGGAATAGCGACAGTGCATACGTAGTTGCCTAGGAATAGCGACAGTGCATACGTAGTTTGCCAAGGAATAGCGACAGTACATACGTAGTTTGCCTAGGAATAGCGACAGTGTATACGTAGTTTGCCTAGGAATAGCGACAGTGCATACGTAGTTTGCCAAGGAATAGCGACAGTACATACGTAGTTTGCCTAGGAATAGCGACAGTGCATACGTAGTTTGCCAAGGAATAGCGACAGTACATACGTAGTTTGCCTAGGAATAGCGACAGTGTATACGTAGTTTGCCAAGGAATAGCGACAGTACATACGTAGTTTGCCTAGGAATAGCGACAGTGCATACGTGGTTTGTCTAGGAATAGCGACAGTACATACGTAGTTTGCCTAGGAATAGCGACAGTGTATACGTAGTTTGCCAAGGAATAGCGACAGTACATACGTAGTTTGCCTAGGAATAGCGACAGTGCATACGTGGTTTGCTTAGGAATAGCGACAGTGCATACGTGGTTTGCCTAGGAATATCTACAGTATATACGTGGTTTGCGTAGGAATATCTACCGTACATACGTGGTTTGCCTAGGAATAGCGACAGTACATACGTAGTTTGCCTAGGAATAGCGACAGTGCATACGTGGTTTGCCTAGGAATAGCGACAGTGCATACGTGGTTTGCCTAGGAATATCTACAGTGCATACGTGGTTTGCTTAGGAATAGCGACAGTGCATACGTGGTTTGCCTAGGAATAGCGACAGTACATACGTGGTTTGCCTAGGAATATCTACAGTGCATACGTGGTTTGCTTAGGAATAGCGACAGTGCATACGTGGTTTGCCTAGGAATAGCGACAGTACATACGTAGTTTGCCTAGGAATAGCGACAGTGCATACGTGGTTTGCCTAGGAATAGCGACAGTACATACGTAGTTTGCCTAGGAATAGCGACAGTGCATACGTGTTGCTTTGTTATGGTAGATATACTTCCAGTCGGTTTCTTGATATTTATGTTGTTATATTCATAGTGCATGCATCGGGACGTATGTGAGTTGGTATGGTGGTCGTCAGATCGGACAGTTGGGTTTTCTCCGGGTACTCCGGTTTCCTCCCACACGAATGACTACATTTACCCTTTACTTACTCGTTGTAAAATAAATAAATTTTAAAGTTTAAACTTTTATTAAATTCAGATTGATGTAGGTGACATCTCAGTACGCCGGAAGTTAAGGCATGATTTGGGGTGCCAGTCATTTCAGTGGTACATCGACAACGTGTATCCCGGCCTCTATGTCCCGGGACAGGCACCGTTTCTGGGAGAGGTAACTATTTATATTGATATGATTATGAATTACATTGATTTCCGTAAAAGAGGAACGAACATTATGCTATGCTTAAGAACGAACATACGTTATGCGTAGGAACGAGCAGATGTTAAGCGTATGAACGAACATATGTTATACGTGGGAACTGACAAACGCTATGCGTAGGAACGAACAGATGTTATGCGTAGGAACTGACATACGTTATGCGTAGGAACGAACAGATGTTATACTTGGGAACTGACATACGCTCTGCGTAGGAACGAACATATGTTATACGTGGGAACTGACATACGCTATGCGTAGGAACGAACAGATGTTATGCGTAGGAACTGACATACGTTATGCGTAGGAATGAACAGATGTTATACGTGGTAACTGACATAAGCTCTGCGTAGGAACGAACATATGTTATACATGGTAACTGACATACGTTATGCGTAGGAATGAAAAGATGTTAAGCGTATGAACGAACAGATGTTATACGTGGGAACTGACATACGCTATGCGTAGGAACGAACATACGTTATGTGTAGGAACGAACAGATGTTATACGTGGGAACTGACATACGCTATGCGTAGGAACGAACATATGTTATACATGGGAACTGACATACACTATGCGTAGGAACGAACAGATGTTATGCGTAGGAACGAACATATCTTATACGTGGGAACTGACATACGTTATGCGTAGGAACGAACATACGTTATGCGTAGGAACGAACATACGCTATGCGTAGGAACGAACAGATGTTATACGTGGGAACTGACATACTTTATGCGTAGGAACGAACAGATGTTATACGTGGGAACTGACATACGTTATGCGTAGGAACGAACATACGCTATGCGTGGGAACTGACATACGCTATGCGTAGGAATGAACAGATGTTATGCGTAGGAACGAACATATGTTATACGTGGGAACTGACATACGTTATGCGTAGGAACTGACATACGTTATGCGTAGGAACGAACAGATGTTATACGTGGGAACTGACATACGTTATGCGTAGGAACGAACAGATGTTATACGTGGGAACTGACATACGCTATGCGTAGGAACGAACAGATGTTATACGTGGGAATTGACATACGCTATGCGTAGGAACGAACAGGTGTTATGCGTAGGAACGAACATATGTTATACGTGGGAACTGACATACGTTATGCGTAGGAACGAACATACGTTATGCGTATGAACGAACATACGTTATGCGTATGAACGAACAGATGTTATACGTGGGAACTGACATACGTTATGTGTAGGAACGGACATATATTATGCATGGGAACTGACATATGTTATGCGTAGGAACGAACATATATATGTTATGCGTTTATTATGATTCCATTTCCAGACACAGGCCTCCGGTGCATACCCTGGACACCCCGTGTTACTTCATCCCCAGTCAAAAACCTGCAATAAACCATAGTACAAATTAATACAAAACAGGTTATCTCACTTATGTGTGTTTTGCACTGTTTATGGTTGTACCATGATCCTGGGATGTAGTAACCGTAGAGGGGGGGGGGTCCAGGGTATGCGCCGGATGCCTGTGTTTCTAGGTGAGGATGTCTTGTAATACAACTCAGTACAATACAATTCCTATGTTATATCAGAGTACACACTAATAGCTTACTATTGTACGTAACCAATACAACTCTATAGCTTACTATTGTACGCAACCATTACAACTATATAGCTTACTATTGTACATAACCATTACAACTATATAGCTTACTATTGTACATAACCATTACAACTATATAGTTTACTATTGTACGTAACCATGACAACTATATAGTTTACTATTGTACGTAACCATTACAACTTTATAGCTTACTATTGTACATAACCATTACAACTCTATAGCTTACTATTGTACATAACCATTACAACTCTATTGTTTACTATTGTACATAACCATTACAACTCTATTGTTTACTATTGTACATAACCATTACAACTCTATAGTTTACTATTGTACATAGCCATTACAACTATATAGCTTACTATTGTACATAACCATTACAACTCTATTGTTTACTATTGTACATAACCATTACAACTCTATTGTTTACTATTGTACATAGCCATTACAACTATATAGCTTACTATTGTACATAACCATTACAACTCTATTGTTTACTATTGTACATAACCATTACAACTATGTAGCTTACTATTGTACATAACCATTACAACTATGTAGCTTACTATTGTACTTAACCATTACAACTCTATAGCTTACTATTGTACATAACCATTACAACTCTATAGCTTACTATTGTACGTAACCATTACAACTATATAGCTTACTATTGTACATAACCATTACAACTATATAGCTTACTATTGTACATAGCCATTACAACTCTATAGTTTACTATTGTACATAACCAATACAACTATATAGCTTACTATTGTACGTAACCATTACAACTCTATAGCTTACTATTTTACGTAACCATTACAACTATATAGCTTACTACTGTACGTAACCATTACAACTATATAGTTTACTATTGTACATAGCCATTACAACTATATAGCTTACTACTGTACGTAACCATTACAACTATATAGTTTACTATTGTACGTAACCATTACAACTCTATAGTTATGTTTTTAAGATCCGCAATCCTGTATACGGTGTGTGTATAGATAGTGGTATCAATGTATTGAAGGCGCATGTAAGTGTCACGGAATGCAGTAATAAAACAACACAGGTAACTCATTTCAATGTACAGACATACAAATAATACAGCCCAAGCGTGAGTCGGAATCAAACGCTAGGTATGTAGGGCATCCCCAGAACCAGACTCGAATTATATGCTCTTATAGCTTGAACCGCGTTGTACTAGACTCAGATAGCGTGTTTGTAGCATCAGTAATGTATGACCCGCGTTGTACTAGACTCTGACAGCGTGTTTGTAGCATCAGTAATGTTTGACCCTCGTTGTACTAGACTCTGACAGCGTGTTTGTAGCATCAGTAATGTTTGACCCGCGTTGTACTAGACTCGGACAGCGTGTTTGTAGCATCAGTAATGTTTGACCCGCGTTGTACTAGACACTGACAGCGTGTTTGTAGCATCAGTAATGTTTGACGCGTGTTGTACTAGACTCTGACAGCGTGTTTGTAGTATCAGTAATGTTTGACCCGCGTTGTACTAGACGCTGACAGCGTGTTTGTAAGCATCAGTAATGTTTGACCCGCGTTGTACTAGATTCAGGCAGCGTGTTTGTAGCATCAGTAATCTATGACCCGCGTTGTACTAGACTCTGACAGCGTGTTTGTAGCATTAGTAATGTATGACCCGTGTATGTACTAGACTCTGACAGCGTGTTTGTAGCATCAGTAATGTATGACCCGTGTATGTATTAGACTCTGACAGCGTGTTTGTAGCATCAGTAATGTTTGACCCGCGTTGTACTAGACTCTGACAGCGTGTTTGTAGAATCAGTAATGTTTGACCCGCGTTGTACTAGACTCTGACAGCGTGTTTGTAGCATCAGTAATGTATGACCCGTGTATGTACTATACTCTGACAGCGTGTTTGTAGCATCAGTAATGTTTGACCCGTGTATGTACTAGACTCTGACAGCGTGTTTGTAGCATCAGTAATGTTTGACCCGCGTTGTACTAGACTCTGACAGCGTGTTTGTAGCATCAGTAATGTTTGACCCGCGTTGTAATAGACTCTGACAGCGTGTTTGTAGCATCAGTAATGTTTGACCCGCGTTGTACTAGACTCTGACAGCGTGTTTGTAGCATCAGTAATGTTTGACCCGTGTTGTACTAGACTCTGACAGCGTGTTTGTAGCATCAGTAATGTTTGACCCGCGTTGTACTAGACTCTGACAGCGTGTTTGTAGCATCAGTAATGTATGACCCGCGTTGTACTAGACTCTGACAGCGTGTTTGTAGCATCAGTAATGTATGACCCGTGTATGTACTAGACTCAGACAGCGTGTTTGTAGCATCAGTAATGTATGACCCGTGTATGTACTAGACTCAGACAGCGTGTTTGTAGCATCAGTAATGTATGACCCGTGTATGTACTAGACTCAGACAGCGTGTTTGTAGCATCAGTAATGTATGACCCGTGTATGTACTAGACTCAGACAGCGTGTTTGTAGCATCAGTAATGTATGACCCGTGTATGTACTAGACTCAGACAGCGTGTTTGTAGCATCAGTAATGTATGACCCGTGTATGTACTAGACTCAGACAGCGTGTTTGTAGCATCAGTAATGTATGACCCGTGTATGTACTAGACTCAGACAGCGTGTTTGTAGCATCAGTAATGTATGACCCGTGTATGTACTAGACTCAGACAGCGTGTTTGTAGCATCAGTAATGTATGACCCGTGTATGTACTAGACTCTGACAGCGTGTTTGTAGCATCAGTAATGTATGACCCGTGTATGTACTAGACTCAGACAGCGTGTTTGTAGCATCAGTAATGTATGACCTGTGTATGTACTAGACTCTGACAGCGTGTTTGTAGCATCAGTAATGTATGACCCGTGTATGTACTGGACTCAGACAGCGTGTTTGTAGCATCAGTAATGTATGACCCGTGTATGTACTGGACTCAGACAGCGTGTTTGTAGCATCAGTAATGTATGACCCGTGTATGTACTAGACTCTGACATCGTGTTTGTAGCATCAGTAATGTATGACCCGTGTATGTATTAGACTCTGACAGCGTGTTTGTAGCATCAGTAATGTATGACCCGTGTATGTACTAGACTCAGACAGCGTGTTTGTAGCATCAGTAATGTATGACCCGTGTATGTACTAGACTCAGACAGCGTGTTTGTAGCATCAGTAATGTATGACCCGTGTATG
>CM026394.1:54583023-54606432 GCA_014843695.1 Archivesica marissinica | reverse complement strand
TGTGTGGGTTAATGCAGTTGTAATGGTGTGTGGGTTAATGCAGTTGTAATGGTGTGTGGGTTAATGCAGTTGTAACGGGGTTAATGCAGTTGTAATGGTGTGTGGGTTAATGCAGTTGTAACGGTGTGTGGGTTAATGCAGTTGTAATGGTGTGTGGGTTAATGCAGTTGTAATGGTGTGTGGGTTAATGCAGTTGTAACGGTGTGTGGGTTAATGCAGTTGTAACGGTGTGTGGGTTAATGCAGTTGTAATGGTGTGTGGGTTAATGCAGTTGTAACGGTGTGTGGGTTAATGCAGTTGTAATGGTGTGTGGGTTAATGCTGCGGTGTGTGGGTTAATGCAGTTGTAATGGTGTGTGGGTTAATGCAGTTGTAACAGTGTGTGGGTTAATGCAGTTGTAATGGTGTGTGGGTTAATGCAGTTGTAACGGTGTGTGGGTTAATGCAGTTGTAATGGTGTGTGGGTTAATGCAGTTGTAATGGTGTGTGGGTTAATGCAGTTGTAATGGTGTGTGGGTTAATGCAGTTGTAACGGTGTGTGGGTTAATGCAGTTGTAATGGTGTGTGGGTTAATGCAGTTGTAACGGTGTGTGGGTTAATGCAGTTGTAATGGTGTGTGGGTTAATGCAGTTGTAACGGTGTGTGGGTTAATGCAGTTGTAATGGTGTGTGGGTTAATGCAGTTGTAATGTGTGTGGGTTAATGCAGTTGTAACGGTGTGGGTTAATGCAGTTGTAATGGTGTGTGGGTTAATGCAGTTGTAATGGTGTGTGGGTTAATGCAGTTGTAATGGTGTGTGGGTTAATGCAGTTGTAATGGTGTGTGGGTTAATGCAGTTGTAATGGTGTGTGGGTTAATGCAGTTGTAACGGTGTGTGGGTTAATGCAGTTGTAATGGTGTGTGGGTTAATGCAGTTGTAACGGTGTGTGGGTTAATGCAGTTGTAATGGTGTGTGGGTTAATGCAGTTGTAACAGTGTGTGGGTTAATGCAGTTGTAATGGTGTGTGGGTTAATGCAGTTGTAATGGTGTGTGGGTTAATGCAGTTGTAATGGTGTGTGGGTTAATGCAGTTGTAACGGTGTGTGGGTTAATGCAGTTGTAATGGTGTGTGGGTTAATGCAGTTGTAACGGTGTGTGGGTTAATGCAGTTGTAACAGTGTGTGGGTTAATGCAGTTGTAATGGTGTGTGGGTTAATGCAGTTGTAACGGTGTGTGGGTTAATGCAGTTGTAATGGTGTGTGGGTTAATGCAGTTGTAATGGTGTGTGGGTTAATGCAGTTGTAACGGTGTGTGGGTTAATGCAGTTGTAATGGTGTGTGGGTTAATGCAGTTGTAATGGTGTATGGGTTAATGCAGTTGTAACGGTGTGTGGGTTAATGCAGTTGTAACGGTGTGTGGGTTAATGCAGTTGTAACAGTGTGTGGGTTAATGCAGTTGTAATGGTGTGTGGGTTAATGCAGTTGTAACGGTGTGTGGGTTAATGCAGTTGTAATGGTGTGTGGGTTAATGCAGTTGTAATGGTGTGTGGGTTAATGCAGTTGTAACGGTGTGTGGGTTAATGCAGTTGTAATGGTGTGTGGGTTAATGCAGTTGTAATGGTGTGTGGGTTAATGCAGTTGTAACGGTGTGTGGGTTAATGCAGTTGTAACGGTGTGTGGGTTAATGCAGTTGTAACGGTGTGTGGGTTAATGCAGTTGTAATGGTGTGTGGGTTAATGCAGTTGTAACGGTGTGTGGGTTAATGCAGTTGTAATGGTGTGTGGGTTAATGCAGTTGTAACGGTGTGTGGGTTAATGCAGTTGTAACGGTGTGTGGGTTAATGCAGTTGTAACGGTGTGTGGGTTAATGCAGTTGTAATGGTGTGTGGGTTAATGCAGTTGTAATGGTGTGTGGGTTAATGCAGTTGTAATGGTGTGTGGGTTAATGCAGTTGTAACAGTGTGTGGGTTAATGCAGTTGTAATGGTGTGTGGGTTAATGCAGTTGTAACGGTGTGTGGGTTAATGCAGTTGTAACAGTGTGTGGGTTAATGCAGTTGTAATGGTGTGTGGGTTAATGCAGTTGTAACGGTGTGTGGGTTAATGCAGTTGTAATGGTATGTGGGTTAATGCAGTTGTAATGGTGTGTGGGTTAATGCAGTTGTAACGGTGTATGGGTTAATGCAGTTGTAATGGTGTGTGGGTTAATGCAGTTGTAATGGTGTGTGGGTTAATGCAGTTGTAACGGTGTGTGGGTTAATGCAGTTGTAATGGTGTGTGGGTTAATGCAGTTGTAATGGTGTGTGGGTTAATGCAGTTAACGGTGTGTGTTAATGCAGTTGTAACGGTGTGTGGGTTAATGCAGTTGTAATGGTGTGTGGGTTAATGCAGTTGTAATGGTGTGTGGGTTAATGCAGTTGTAATGGTATGTGGGTTAATGCAGTTGTAATGGTGTGTGGGTTAATGCAGTTGTAATGGTGTGTGGGTTAATGCAGTTGTAATGGTGTGTGGGTTAATGCAGTTGTAATGGTGTGTGGGTTAATGCAGTTGTAATGGTGTGTGGGTTAATGCAGTTGTAATGGTGTGTGGGTTAATGCAGTTGTAATGGTGTGTGGGTTAATGCAGTTGTAATGGTGTGTGGGTTAATGCAGTTGTAACGGTGTGTGGGTTAATGCAGTTGTAACGGTGTGTGGGTTAATGCAGTTGTAATGGTGTGTGGGTTAATGCAGTTGTAATGGTGTGTGGGTTAATGCAGTTGTAACGGTGTGTGGGTTAATGCAGTTGTAACGGTGTGTGGGTTAATGCAGTTGTAACGGTGTGTGGGTTAATGCAGTTGTAATGGTGTGTGGGTTAATGCAGTTGTAATGGTGTGTGGGTTAATGCAGTTGTAACGGTGTGTGGGTTAATGCAGTTGTAATGGTGTGTGGGTTAATGCAGTTGTAACGGTGTGTGGGTTAATGCAGTTGTAATGGTGTGTGGGTTAATGCAGTTGTAATGGTGTGTGGGTTAATGCAGTTGTAACGGTGTGTGGGTTAATGCAGTTGTAATGGTGTGTGGGTTAATGCAGTTGTAATGGTGTGTGGGTTAATGCAGTTGTAATGGTGTGGGTTAATGCAGTTGTAATGGTGTGGGGTTAATGCAGTTGTAAGGGTGTTAATGCGTTGTAAGGTTGTGGGTTAATGCAGTTGTAATGGTGTATGGGTTAATGCAGTTGTAACGGTGTGTGGGTTAATGCAGTTGTAATGGTGTGTGGGTTAATGCAGTTGTAATGGTGTGTGGGTTAATGCAGTTGTAATGGTGTGTGGGTTAATGCAGTTGTAATGGTGTGTGGGTTAATGCAGTTGTAATGGTGTGTGGGTTAATGCAGTTGTAATGGTGTGTGGGTTAATGCAGTTGTAATGGTGTGTGGGTTAATGCAGTTGTAATGGTGTGTGGGTTAATGCAGTTGTAATGGTGTGTGGGTTAATGCAGTTGTAATGGTGTGTGGGTTAATGCAGTTGTAATGGTGTGTGGGTTAATGCAGTTGTAATGGTGTGTGGGTTAATGCAGTTGTAATGGTGTGTGGGTTAATGCAGTTGTAATGGTGTGTGGGTTAATGCAGTTGTAACAGTGTGTGGGTTAATGCAGTTGTAATGGTGTGTGGGTTAATGCAGTTGTAACGGTGTGTGGGTTAATGCAGTTGTAATGGTGTGTGGGTTAATGCAGTTGTAATGGTGTGTGGGTTAATGCAGTTGTAATGGTGTGTGGGTTAATGCAGTTGTAATGGTGTGTGGGTTAATGCAGTTGTAATGGTGTGTGGGTTAATGCAGTTGTAATGGTGTGTGGGTTAATGCAGTTGTAACGGTGTGTGGGTTAATGCAGTTGTAATGGTGTGTGGGTTAATGCAGCTGTAACAGTATGTGGGTTAATGCAGTTGTAATGGTGTGTGGGTTAATGCAGTTGTAACAGTGTGTGGGTTAATGCAGTTGTAACAGTGTGTGGGTTAATGCAGTTGTAATGGTGTGTGGGTTAATGCAGTTGTAACAGTGTGTGGGTTAATGCAGTTGTAATGGTGTGTGGGTTAATGCAGTTGTAACGGTGTGTGGGTTAATGCAGTTGTAATGGTGTGTGGGTTAATGCAGTTGTAATGGTGTGTGGGTTAATGCAGTTGTAACGGGGTTAATGCAGTTGTAATGGTGTGTTGGTTAATGCAGTTGTAACGGTGTATGGGTTAATGCAGTTGTAATGGTGTGTGGGTTAATGCAGTTGTAATGGTGTGTGGGTTAATGCAGTTGTAACGGTGTGTGGGTTAATGCAGTTGTAACGGTGTGTGGGTTAATGCAGTTGTAACGGTGTGTGGGTTAATGCTGCGGTGTGTGTGTTAATGCAGTTGTAATGGTGTGTGGGTTAATGCAGTTGTAACAGTGTGTGGGTTAATGCAGTTGTAATGGTATGTGGGTTAATGCAGTTGTAATGGTGTGTGGGTTAATGCAGTTGTAACGGTGTGTGGGTTAATGCAGTTGTAATGGTGTGTGGGTTAATGCAGTTGTAATGGTGTGTGGGTTAATGCAGTTGTAACGGTGTGTGGGTTAATGCAGTTGTAACGGTGTGTGGGTTAATGCAGTTGTAACGGTGTGTGGGTTAATGCTGCGGTGTGTGGGTTAATGCAGTTGTAATGGTGTGTGGGTTAATGCAGTTGTAACAGTGTGTGGGTTAATGCAGTTGTAACGGTATGTGGGTTAATGCAGTTGTAATGGTGTGTGGGTTAATGCAGTTGTAATGGTGTGTGGGTTAATGCAGTTGTAACAGTGTGTGGGTTAATGCAGTTGTAACAGTGTGTGGGTTAATGCAGTTGTAACAGTGTGTGGGTTAATGCAGTTGTAATGGTGTGTGGGTTAATGCAGTTGAAAGGTGTGTGGGTTAGTGCAGTTGTAATGGTGTGTGGGTTAATGCAGTTGTAACGGTGTGTGGGTTAATGCAGTTGTAACGGTGTGTGGGTTAATGCAGTTGTAATGGTGTGTGGGTTAATGCAGTTGTAACAGTGTGTGGGTTAATGCAGATGTAATGGTATGTGGGTTAATGCAGTTGTAACGGTGTGTGGGTTAATGCAGTTGTAATGGTATGTTGGTTAATGCAGTTGTAATGGTGTATGGGTTATTGCAGTTGAAACGGTGTATGGGTTAATGCAGTTGTAATGGTGTGTGGGTTAATGCAGTTGTAATGGTGTTTGGGTTAATGCAGTTGTAATGGTGTGTGGGTTAATGCAGTTGTAATGGTGTGTGGGTTAATGCAGTTGTAATGGTGTGTGGGTTAATGCAGCTGTAATGGTGTGTGGGTTAATGCGGTTGTAACAATGTGTGGGTTATTGCAGTTGTAACAGTGTGTGGGTTAATGCAGTTGTAACAGTGTGTGGGTTAATGCAGCTGTAATGGTGTGTGGGTTAATGCAGTTGTAACGGTATGTGGGTTAATGCAGTTGTAACGGTGTGTGGGTTAATGCAGTTGTAACAGTGTGTGGGTTAATGCAGTTGTAATGGTGTGTGGGTTAATGCAGTTGTAATGGTGTGTGGGTTAATGCAGTTGTAATGGTGTTTGTGTTAATGCAGTTGTAATGGTATGTGGGTTAATGCAGTTGTAATGGTGTATGGGTTAATGCAGTTGAAACAGTGTATGGATTAATGCAGTTGTAATGGTGTGTGGGTTAATGCAGTTGTAACGGTGTGTGGGTTAATGCAGTTGTAACAGTGTGTGGGTTAATGCAGCTGTAATGGTGTGTGGGTTAATGCAGTTGTAACGGTGTGTGGGTTAATGCAGTTGTAATGGTATGTGGGTTAATGCAGTTGTAATGGTGTATGGGTTATTGCAGTTGAAACGGTGTATGGGTTAATGCAGTTGTAATGGTGTGTGGGTTAATGCAGTTGTAATGGTGTGTGGGTTAATGCAGTTGTAATGGTGTATGGGTTAATGCAGTTGTAACGGTGTGTGGGTTAATGCAGTTGTAATGGTGTGTGGGTTAATGCAGCTGTAACAGTATGTGGGTTAATGCAGTTGTAATGGTGTGTGGGTTAATGCAGTTGTAACAGTGTGTGGGTTAATGCAGTTGTAACAGTGTGTGGGTTAATGCAGTTGTAATGGTGTGTGGGTTAATGCAGTTGTAATGGTGTGTGGGTTAATGCAGTTGTAACAGTGTGTGGGTTAATGCAGTTGTAATGGTGTGTGGGTTAATGCAGTTGTAACGGTGTGTGGGTTAATGCAGTTGTAATGGTGTGTGGGTTAATGCAGTTGTAACGGTGTGTGGGTTAATGCAGTTGTAACGTGTGTGGGTTAATGCAGTTGTAATGGTGTGTGGGTTAATGCAGTTGTAACGGTGTGTGGGTTAATGCAGTTGTAATGGTGTGTGGGTTAATGCAGTTGTAACGGTGTGTGGGTTAATGCAGTTGTAACGGTGTGTGGGTTAATGCAGTTGTAACGGTGTGTGGGTTAATGCAGTTGTAATGGTGTGTGGGTTAATGCAGTTGTAATGGTGTGTGGGTTAATGCAGTTGTAATGGTGTGTGGGTTAATGCAGTTGTAACGGTGTGTGGGTTAATGCAGTTGTAACGGTGTGTGGGTTAATGCAGTTGTAATGGTGTGTGGGTTAATGCAGTTGTAATGGTGTGTGGGTTAATGCAGTTGTAATGGTGTGTGGGTTAATGCAGTTGTAACAGTGTGTGGGTTAATGCAGTTGTAATGGTGTGTGGGTTAATGCAGTTGTAACGGTGTGTGGGTTAATGCAGTTGTAACAGTGTGTGGGTTAATGCAGTTGTAATGGTGTGTGGGTTAATGCAGTTGTAACGGTGTGTGGGTTAATGCAGTTGTAATGGTGTGTGGGTTAATGCAGTTGTAATGGTGTATGGGTTAATGCAGTTGTAACGGTGTATGGGTTAATGCAGTTGTAATGGTGTGTGGGTTAATGCAGTTGTAATGGTGTGTGGGTTAATGCAGTTGTAATGGTGTGTGGGTTAATGCAGTTGTAATGGTGTGTGGGTTAATGCAGTTGTAATGGTGTGTGGGTTAATGCAGTTGTAATGGTGTGTGGGTTAATGCAGTTGTAATGGTGTGTGGGTTAATGCAGTTGTAATGGTGTATGGGTTAATGCAGTTGTAATGGTGTGTGGGTTAATGCAGTTGTAATGGTGTGTGGGTTAATGCAGTTGTAATGGTGTGTGGGTTAATGCAGTTGTAATGGTGTGTGGGTTAATGCAGTTGTAATGGTGTGTGGGTTAATGCAGTTGTAATGGTGTGTGGGTTAATGCAGCTGTAATGGTGTGTGGGTTAATGCAGTTGTAACAGTGTGTGGGTTAATGCAGTTGTAACGGTGTGTGGGTTAATGCAGTTGTAACGGTGTGTGGGTTAATGCAGTTGTAATGGTGTGTGGGTTAATGCAGTTGTAACGGTGTGTGGGTTAATGCAGTTGTAACGGTGTGTGGGTTAATGCAGTTGTAACGGTGTGTGGGTTAATGCAGTTGTAATGGTGTGTGGGTTAATGCAGTTGTAATGGTGTGTGGGTTAATGCAGTTGTAACGGTGTGTGGGTTAATGCAGTTGTAACGGTATGTGGGTTAATGCAGTTGTAATGGTGTTGGTTAATGCAGTTGTAATGGTGTGTGGGTTAATGCAGTTGTAACAGTGTGTGGGTTAATGCAGTTGTAACAGTGTGTGGGTTAATGCAGTTGTAACGGTGTGTGGGTTAATGCAGTTGTAATGGTGTGTGGGTTAATGCAGTTGTAAAGGTGTGTGGGTTAATGCAGTTGTAATGGTGTGTGGGTTAATGCAGTTGTAACGGTGTGTGGGTTAATGCAGTTGTAACGGTGTGTGGGTTAATGCAGTTGTAACGGTGTGTGGGTTAATGCAGTTGTAATGGTGTGTGGGTTAATGCAGTTGTAACGGTGTGTGGGTTAATGCAGTTGTAATGGTGTGTGGGTTAATGCAGTTGTAACGGTGTGTGGGTTAATGCAGTTGTAACGGTGTGTGGGTTAATGCAGTTGTAATGGTGTGTGGGTTAATGCAGTTGTAACAGTGTGTGGGTTAATGCAGCTGTAATGGTGTGTGGGTTAATGCAGTTGTAATGGTGTGTGGGTTAATGCAGTTGTAATGGTATGTGGGTTAATGCAGTTGTAATGGTGTATGGGTTAATGCAGTTGAAACAGTGTATGGATTAATGCAGTTGTAATGGTGTGTGGGTTAATGCAGTTGTAACGGTGTGTGGGTTAATGCAGTTGTAACAGTGTGTGGGTTAATGCAGTTGTAACGGTGTGTGGGTTAATGCAGTTGTAATGGTATGTGGGTTAATGCAGTTGTAATGGTGTATGGGTTATTGCAGTTGAAACGGTGTATGGGTTAATGCAGTTGTAATGGTGTGTGGGTTAATGCAGTTGTAATGGTGTGTGGGTTAATGCAGTTGTAATGGTGTGTGGGTTAATACAGTTGTAATGGTATGTGGGTTAATGCAGTTGTAATGGTATGTGGGTTAATGCAGTTGTAATGGTGTGTGGTTTAATGCAGTTGTAATGGTGTGTGGGTTAATGCAGTTGTAATGGTGTATGGGTTAATGCAGTTGTAATGGTATGTGGGTTAATGCAGTTGTAATGGTGTGTGGGTTAATGCAGTTGTAATGGTGTGTGGGTTAATGCAGTTGTAATGGTGTATGGGTTAATGCAGTTGTAATGGTGTGTGGGTTAATGCAGTTGTAATGGTGTGTGGGTTAATGCAGCTGTAATGGTGTGTGTGTTAATGCAGTTGTAACAGTGTGTGGGTTAATTCAGTTGTAATGGTGTGTGGGTTAATGCAGTTGTAACGGTGTGTGGGTTAATGCGGTTGTAACAGTGTGTGGGTTATTGCAGTTGTAACGGTGTGTGGGTTAATGCAGTTGTAACGGTGTGTGGGTTAATGCAGCTGTAATGGTGTGTGGGTTAATGCAGTTGTAACGGTATGTGGGTTAATGCAGTTGTAACGGTGTGTGGGTTAATGCAGTTGTAATGGTGTGTGGGTTAATGCAGTTGTAACGGTGTGTGGGTTAATGCAGCTGTAATGGTGTGTGGGTTAATGCGGTTGTAACAGTGTGTGGGTTATTGCAGTTGTAACGGTGTGTGGGTTAATGCAGTTGTAACGGTGTGTGGGTTAATGCAGCTGTAATGGTGTGTGGGTTAATGCAGTTGTAACGGTATGTGGGTTAATGCAGTTGTAACGGTGTGTGGGTTAATGCAGTTGTAATGGTGTGTGGGTTAATGCAGTTGTAATGGTGTGTGGGTTAATGCAGTTGTAACGGTGTGTGGGTTAATGCAGTTGTAATGGTGTGTGGGTTAATGCAGTTGTAATGGTGTGTGGGTTAATGCAGTTGTAACAGTGTGTGGGTTAATGCAGTTGTAATGGTGTGTGGGTTAATGCAGTTGTAACGGTGTGTGGGTTAATGCAGCTGTAATGGTGTGTGGGTTAATGCGGTTGTAACAGTGTGTGGGTTATTGCAGTTGTAACGGTGTGTGGGTTAATGCAGTTGTAACGGTGTGTGGGTTAATGCAGCTGTAATGGTGTGTGGGTTAATGCAGTTGTAACGGTATGTGGGTTAATGCAGTTGTAACGGTGTGTGGGTTAATGCAGTTGTAATGGTGTGTGGGTTAATGCAGTTGTAACGGTGTGTGGGTTAATGCAGCTGTAATGGTGTGTGGGTTAATGCGGTTGTAACAGTGTGTGGGTTATTGCAGTTGTAACGGTGTGTGGGTTAATGCAGTTGTAACGGTGTGTGGGTTAATGCAGTTGTAATGGTGTGTGGGTTAATGCAGTTGTAATGGTGTGTGGGTTAATGCAGTTGTAACGGTGTGTGGGTTAATGCAGTTGTAACGGTGTGTGGGTTAATGCAGTTGTAATGGTGTGTGGGTTAATGCAGTTGTAACGGTGTGTGGGTTAATGCAGTTGTAACGGTGTGTGGGTTAATGCAGTTGTAATGGTGTGTGGGTTAATGCAGTTGTAACGGTATGTGGGTTAATGCAGTTGTAACGGTGTGTGGGTTAATGCAGTTGTAACAGTGTGTGGGTTAATGCAGTTGTAATGGTGTGTGGGTTAATGCAGCTGTAATGGTGTGTGGGTTAATACAGTTGTAATTGTGTTTGGGTTAATGCAGTTGTAACGGTGTGTGGGTTAATGCAGTTGTAATGGTGTGTGGGTTAATGCAGTTGTAATGGTGTGTGGGTTAATGCAGTGGTGTGTGGGTTAATGCAGTTGTAATGGTATGTGGGTTAATGCAGCGGTGTGTGGGTTGGTGTAGCGGTGTGTGGGTTAATGCAGCGGTGTGTGGGTTGATGCAGCGGTGTGTGGGTTAATGCAGCTGTGTGTGGGTTAATGCAGCGGTGTGTGGGTTAATGCAGCGGTGTGTGGGTTAATGCAGCGATGTGTGGGTTAATGCAGCGGTGTGTGGGTTAATGCAGCGGTGTGTGGGTTAATGCAGCGGTGTGTGGGTTAATGCAGCGGTGTGTGTGTGGGTTAATGCAGCGGTGGTGGGTTGGTGCAGCGGTGTGTGGGTTGATGCAGCGGTGTGTGGGTTGATGCAGCGGTGTGTGAGTTAATGCAGCGGTGTGTGTGTGGGTTAATGCAGCGGTGTGTGTGTGGGTTAATGCAGCGGTGTGTGGGTTGGTGCAGCGGTGTGTGGGTTAATGCAGCGGTGTGTGGGTTGATGCAGCGGTGTTATGGTTATGCAGCGGTGTGTGGGTTGATGCAGCGGTGTGTGGGTTGATGCAGCGGTGTGTGGGTTAATGCAGCGTTGTGTGTGTGGGTTAATGCAGCGTTGTGTGGGTTGGTGCAGCGGTGTGTGGGTTAATGCAGCGGTGTGTGGGTTGATGCAGCGGTGTGTGGGTTAATGCAGCGGTTTGTGGGTTAATGCAGCGGTGTGTGGGTTAATGCAGCGGTGTGTGGGTTAATGCAGCGGTGTGTGTGTGGGTTAATGCAGCGGTGTGTGGGTTAATGCAGCGGTGTGTGGGTTGGTGCAGCGGTGTGTGGGTTGATGCAGCGGTGTGTGGGTTGATGCAGCGGTGTGTGGGTTAATGCAGCGGTGTGTGGGTTGATGCAGCGGTGTGTGGGTTAATGCAGCGGTGTGTGGGTTAATGCAGCGGTGTGTGTGTGGGTTAATGCAGACATAAACCTTTCTATGGATATTGTACTAGTGTTTTATTTATTTTTCAGAGTACTTGGGCCAATGTGTGTTGTTACATGCCTCGCATGCAAACAGGTATTGTCATTTTTTTAAGAATTAAACAGCTAACGGGAAATATCAAAACTCCCAGTTAAATACCCGGGTGACTGGGTCTGAACAAATGGAAACCAGTGACCTTTGACCTGAGACTTAATTTAATTCCAATCCTCAATTTGATTATATGCTTGAGAAATTGTGGTATCTAGGAGTGTCTGTTTTTGTCTATTGCTGGCCATATGTTTTCTTGGTGTACTTTATGAATGATGTCTTTGGTTTGGTATAAAACAGAATTATAATATTGGTTTGTAAGATGATGATATTTTTCACATTAAACCTGTATTTTAGAGGAAAAGAGAATATTTAGGATATGTTTATTAATTGATGCGACACCTTCAGGTGTATATATTAGTCATTTTATTCTTTAGAGGATAGTGATAATACAGAAAATGCTCCAATTGTGGAAACATAATTGATTCTTCAAATGCCGGCTGTACAGCACCGATACACGAGACCTCTTTAAATGCCGGCTGTACAGCACCGATAAATGAGACCTCTTTAAATGCCGGCTGTATAGCACCGATACACGAGACCTCTTTAAATGCCAGCTGCACAGCACCGATACACGAGACCTCTTTAAATGCCGGCTGTACAGCACCGATACACGAGACCTCTTTAAATGCCGGCTGTATAGCACCGATACACGAGACCTCTTTAAATGTCGGCTGTATAGCACCGATAAACGAGACCTCTTTAAATGCCGACTGTACAGCACCGATACACGAGACCTCTTTAAATGTCGGCTGTAAAGCACCTATACACGAGACCTCTTTAAATGCCAGCTGCACAGCACTGATTAACGAGATCTCTTTAAATGCCGGCTGTATAGCACCGATACACGAGACCTCTTTAAATGCCGGATGTACAGCACCGATACACGAGACCTCTTTAAATGCCAGCTGCACAGCACCGATACACGAGACCTCTTTAAATGCCGGCTGTACAGCACCGATACATGAGACCTCTTTAAATGCCGGCTGTACAGCACCAATAAACGAGACCTCTTTAAATGCCATGCCGGCTGTACAGCACCGATACACGAGACCTCTTTAAATGCCGGCTGTAAAGCACCGATACACGAGACCTCTTTAAATGCCAGCTGCACAGCACCGATTAACTAGACCTCTTTAAATGCCGGCTGTATAGCACCGATACACGAGACCTCTTTAAATGCCGGATGTACAGCACCGATACACGAGGCCTCTTTAAATGCCGGCTGTATAGCACTGATACATGAGGCCTCGGTTTATTGTCCTATCTGAAAGAATGTTAATACTATTAACTCTGCTGCTTGGGGTCCAAATTCTGCTTTATGACATTGTGTTTAAAGTTATTTGTGTATTGCAGGACATTCCACGCAGATTGAAGCCTGTCTACAACTTGGCCATGAAAGATGTTATTGTTTGTTGTACCAATATTGATAGGGAGCAACGGGTAAGCATTCGTAAACACAGATCCATGCTTTCTCACAATCTTAACTCATAACTTGTCAATGTGAGCTGTCATTTTCCTGAGCCAATTTTAGAAACTTTGGCAATGTTTGATGGAAATCTTTGTCCATTTCCAAATTATTTCACCAACACAGAGTCTGTCACATTTGTTGACATTGGTAAACAGCATGGATGGGGGGCATCTAACTAGGTCAGTTATGTTATATTGCTAGGAAGGTCTTAGGACAAAGGTTAATTATGGTGCAAGTTAGGTTAGTTTGTGAAGATAATCAGTAGGTCGGAGGTCGTATAATACGCTAGGATGGAATACTGATGCTACCAGGAAGTGGTTACAACTCTACATGTTAGATGAATCTGTGATTGTGAGGCTAGGATGGAATACTGATGCTACCAGGAAGTGGTTACAACTCTACATGTTAGATGAATCTGTGATTGTGGCGCTAGGATGGAATACTGATGCTACCAGGAAGTGGTTACAACTCTACATGTTAGATGAATCTGTGATTGTGACGCTAGGATGGAATACTGATGCTACCAGGAAGTGGTTACAACTCTACATGTTAGATGAATCTGTGATTGTGGCGCTAGGATGGAATACTGATGCTACCAGGAAGTGGTTACAACTCTACATGTTAGATGAATCTGTGATTGTGACGCTAGGATGGAATACTGATGCTACCAGGAAGTGGTTACAACTCTACATGTTAGATGAATCTGTGATTGTGGCGCTAGGATGGAATACTGATGCTACCAGGAAGTGGTTACAACTCTACATGTTAGATGAATCTGTGATTGTGACGCTAGGATGGAATACTGATGCTACCAGGAAGTGGTTACAACTCTACATGTTAGATGAATCTGTGATTGTGGCGCTAGGATGGAATACTGATGCTACCAGGAAGTGGTTACAACTCTACATGTTAGATGAATCTGTGATTGTGAGGCTAGGATGGAATACTGATGCTACCAGGAAGTGGTTACAACTCTACATGTTAGATGAATCTGTGATTGTGGCACTAGGATGGAATACTGATGCTACCAGGAAGTGGTTACAACTCTACATGTTAGATGAATCTGTGATTGTGATGATTATGTTATGTTATATTTCGGGTTTTACGCCTGCATCAATACCATTTCGGGTTATATCGCCGACGGGCAGTTTACCTAACAACATATTTCCTGGGCAGGCTCCTGCTCCAGTACTTGGGTGCACCAACCTCCGTAAGAAACTGCCAACTTTTTCATATAAATGAGACACGGCCTGAGCGTGGCTCGAACCCGTGACCATCAGTGATGATAGGTTACAGTGGTATACAAGTCAGTGACCTTAACCACTCGACCACAGAGGCGGACTTGTGATGATTGTGGGAGTTAAACTCGGATGAAATGTAGCAGTTGTTGTTACACTAGCTACATGCACAAGTCAGTGGGGGATCAGCTGTGCATTAAAAGTTGTTTCTATTCTCATTTTCTATTAGGATAATAATAATTAATGACTAGATGCACATCACTGCCCACCTAATCTCCATGCATAATCTTTCCATTTGCGTAAACAAACTTCGGTAAAAACTCAAAAATCCATTAATGTATAAAAATTCATATAATAAATAAAATCTCAACCCCATTTTGGCAACAGTTGGATCAGATTTTTTTTTTTAATTCCTTTTTTTTATTTCTCTATCAACATAAATACATGTTAACAATGCAATGTACTAACATAAATTAATGTATTTTAAATAGTATGTCCATGCTAAATCGCAGATACATTAAACATCAATACAATGATGGAGAGAAATTCATTACATTTTTTGGAAAGAGAGAGAGAAATATAGGAGAGGAGAAGTCGTGTGGATGGTTGAGTATCTACTATATAACATTTAAAGATTAGTTGATTAATGTGGTTCAGAAACAGTCTCCATTTTAGCGTGAAAGTAGTATGCTTGTTTTTGAACAATGCAATTGTTTCCTCTATTTTTATTTTATACTTAAAATATGCAACAAAATGGACACCAGTTGGTATACTCTTCTCACATTTACATTTGAATATGAAGTATTTAGCAAGCAGTATAATGTAATTAATGTTCATTTCATATATTTTGTTCTTGTGACTGAAATTACAAAGCGAAATGCATTCATAATTTAATTGAACTAAATCATCTGTTTTTAAAAAAATTCTCAAAAAGTCTGTAATTTTTATCCAGAAATCCTGTATAAGATGACATTCCCAAAACATATGAACGTTAGAATCATTTTGCATTGTGCAAAAATCACACAATTGCAATACAACTATATTACATTTAAATAGGAAACTGTTGTTCGGAATAATATGCATTAGGTATTTATATTGAAATTCTCTCAGTTTAGTTTCAATAGTTACTTTAATCGGTTGTGTGAATATTTTCTTCCAGTTAATATCAACTAAAGATAAGTTATTTTCCCATTTTTTGGCTTGCTTAATAATCTCAGGCTTAGACCTTTTTGTTAATATTGCATAAATAAGTTTACATACGTTTGTATGTTCATTTATTTTTGTTATTAAATTGTTAGGAGATGTATATGATATTGGTTCTGATCTTAACTGTAACTTCCATGCTTGAGGTACACTTGTCACAAGAGTGTAGTATTTCAAATATTCTCCCGGGGTGATATTATAGAGTTGCATTATTTGTGGAAATGAATAAAGTTGTTTTTGTCTGTAATTGTATATATGTTCTATATATTGTCTGTAATTGTATATATGTTGTATATATGTTGTATATATTGTCTGTAATTGTATATATGTTCTATATATTGTCTGTAATTGTATATATGTTGTATATATGTTCTATATATTGTCTGTAATTGTATATATGTTCTATATATTGTCTGTAATTGTATATATGTTCTATATATTGTCTGAATTGACCTTTCTGCAAGCGCTACTTAGGCACGCCCCCCATAGTTACAGGTGCTCGCTGTAACCACGCGAGACAAGCTATCTAACAAAATGGCGTCTAACGCAGACCTGCATCGAGTTAATCTAGATAAAATTCCGTCGAATTTATCGGTTTTATTTCACCCAGATAAGAATATCTCGTTGAAAGCAAGAAGGCAAGGGTTTTAGGTGAATTCAGGTGATTTCGTATAATCCCTTGTTCGTCTAATGGTAGTTTCGTATACTAGTGCATTCGTATAATCACAGGTTCGTATTTTATATATATATAGTACTGCACTACAGGCCCATTATAATAATGCTATTATTAGCTATTTAGATAATTAGACACAATTATGAATGGGACTATGTAGCCGTGTGTTTGCCATACCAAGAGTGATTATCTATCTAGGTTTCAGGCCACTAATCAAGATTAATTAAAGTGAATGGGGGAGAATAAATAAATCATTCCGCATTTTCGATGATTCCTACGGTGGCACTTATCGCAGCTAAGAGCATGCACACGGCTGGAAACGTAACGAGAGCAAAAAACGCATGGAAAAATAGACGCCATGGTTGTAATGAAATTGATGTGAAGAGCATGATATTTATACATGGTTCAAGGGCTTGGACATATGGCACGGCTCAGCTCTAAAGCTGATAAAACATGGGCATACACGCCAGCATCACAAATGTTTGAGCCGACCAATCAAGGTGTGAAAAATAATATATTCTCCAGTAATTGATTAATTTGTCAACAGCCCATCTCATAATAGACGTAGGTGTGAAGGTTATTTCTCTAAAGTACAGATATACGGATGAGGACGTGTTAAGTGTTCGTGGTAAATGCTTGCGCAGTCAACGGAGGAGTGAACAACCACATCGTGTCAACTTTGACATCAAAAGAAATGAAATATGCCACCGTCTTGAGAGACTCGACCCTATGCCTCCTAGAAGACTCGAACATTAGGCCCAAAAACTGAACACCAGTACGTTCACTGAGCTAATATGGGAATCCCACAGCTTTGCACATGCATGGGTACTATTACTACTATCTGATCCCTAGTCCACCATCCACGACAATATGTATGAACCACATGTATAATCACCACTATACTCACATATCTCTTGTGAACGGTAGATCTATTAATGCAGAATATATATTTTCGAAATATTTTATTATGCATAAATAAATTAATTTCAACTTACTTTTGTGCAAATATATCTGTTTGCATTAATTGTGGATGTATTCAACTGGTCGTTTGGTCGTTTGGTCGTTTGGTCGTTCACACAACTTAATCCACCTTAGACATGTTTTCAAGATTTGTCTTAGGTTTTGAAAATGGCACGAATTTAACGTCACCTATCAATCGATCTGGATATCTACATCACTGTCACACAGCCCGTAACTACATCTTTTCACCATTGTCAATGACAGACAGCATTAATTAATTTTAAATATATTTCAAAAAATAATTTCAGATCACGATCACTCATTATCAGATTTGATTAAAATGTTACTACATAACTGATTTCTATTCAGTAATCAATCAGTGGTAAGACTTTGTGCCAAAACCTGTTTTAATATACTACAGCGTCGTTACTTTTACCTTTGTAAATAATGCCCTTTTTTGTGTTAATTACTATATATCTATGATTTTTACAGACTACAAGAAGCAACTGCTAATTAGGTCATTCTCGATCTGATCCTGGGTGATAACTGATTTTGTAAAATATTTCTTAATATTGTTAATGTTTTTCGATTTAGTGTTTTATACCATTTTGTTTTATTTCGTATTTAAATATAAATTAGCAACTGTTTCTTGGCTTTAGAATGTAAATAAGCATTAACTAATAATAGTGTGGGATTTTATAATGTGATATGTTTTGTTGCAATATGTCTCTTATAATTCTATTCAGAATGGCTATGTACTTTTAATCTGATTATTTATATTTGTGTTTGTATTACATGTATGTACATAGATGAGACTTTAATAAAGATTAAAACCTAACTCGTTTATCTAACAGAACGATAAAACAATGACTCGGTGTAGTAATCAATTATATAATTATGTGCACACATTTTATAATTGACCAATTAGCACAATCAGTGCTAAATTCCGATGTGAAATACTTTGATCTTGATAGCAGTGGCCCCTATCGGGTATTATAACTCGGCGGTCTCTGTGATGTACCGTTGTTGATTGCTCCCAATAAACAGTGTGACACGCTTAAATTTGATTGCTGTGTTTGTGAGAAAAGAATGACTATATGGGGTCAGTCGGTGTTTTTATAGATGCATTGTTTTTAAAGCAGCTGTCTGGTATTTTGTGGTTCATATACACACTTTAGATTTGTCCAAGGATTTTGAAATGGGTTGAATTTAACGTCGATCACCAGGATATCGACTAATTTTGTACTATAACTAACCCACACACCAAAGCTACACATTTTCAACATCATTAAAACAATTTTAAACACCGATTTTCGAGTTAAATCACGCCTTTCAAAGTTGTATACTCGTTACATTAGGTTGTGTTACTATAGCATTGTTTGTATGTCTAACAAGATGGCGGCGATAAACCGTTGCCGGGGGTGTGCGCGAATGGTGCGATGCGATTGGCTAACGCCAGCTGTCAATCAAAATCGGCAGAAAGGTCAATTGTATATATGTTCTATATATTGAATCCCCTTATTAAACCAGTCTTTATAAAAAAACATGGAATTATCATATTTCTTTATGTACGAATTGTTCCAAAGTAGTTCTTTGGATATGGTTTCTACCGTTTCCACGTAATTTGCACTTGACCATGCCTTTAATATTTCTTTTAAAAACTGAGATTTTATTACGAAACGTGAAATGTCAGTTGAACTAACATTACTTTTAAAAACGAAGTCATTACCATATTTCTCCAGCATATTTTCATACATTTGTACCCATTTTGATTCTTTTTGAAATATTATTCGTTTTATCCAACTAGCCTTTAGTGATGTAACGAAGTTTTCTATATCCAACATTTCATAGTCTTGGATAATTTGTTTTCTAGCTATTTTATCAGGTTTATTATTCCACAGAAATTTATACATCACATTTTTTAATTCTTTTAGTGTATGGTCATTTGGATTACTTAAAACTGTTAGGGGATATATAAGTTTTGGGAAAGCAAATGTTTTTAATACTGTTATTTTTCCTATTAAAGACAGGTTCCATTTGTTCCATTTGTTCAAACAATGTTCGAACGATAGCATTTTATTTGTTATGTTAAGATGTTGCATAGTATTGACATTATTACTGAATGTTATTCCCAAAGTAGTTGCTTGCTCTGACGTCCATTTAAATTTCTTCTTTTTACAGTATATTCTTTCACTATGTCTCATCAAACCTACTCTGAGAACGGTGCATTTGGATTTGTTCAACGTTAAACCTGATATAATTCCAAAGTCGTCAAGTGTATTGATTAATGTAGTAACGGATTTTTCTGAACCATCTAAGAGGAAACTAGCATCGTCAGCAAAAAGTGTTTGTTTTATGTCTATTCCGTGCGCTTTTATTCCAGATATATCCGTGTTATTGTTGACTTCAATAGATAATAATTCAATACATATAATGAAAATATAAGGCGACAGTGGGCATCCTTGGCGTACACCCTTTTTTATTTGAAAAAAGTCTGACATATGTCCATTATTGGTTATACAAGATTTGGCATCATTGTAAAATAATTTTATCCAATCAGTCACATTTGTAGTGAAACCGAAATGTTCAAGACATTTGTACATAAAACGGTGGTCGATACTGTCGAATGCTTTATTAAAATCTGAAAAGAATATCAAGCCTGGGTCGTTGTTTTCATTTACATAATTAATAACCTCTTGAATTGTTCTAACATTTTCACCAATGTATCGTCCTTTTATGAAACCGGTTTGGTCAGTACTTATAATAGTATCTAAAAATGGTTTAATTCTATTTGCAATTGCCATTGTTGCTATTTTGTAATCTATTCTAAGATATTGGTCTCCAGTTACTGATTGATAGGAGGTCTTTGTCCTTCTTTGGTAACATTGTAATAATACTTTGTTTTTGTAATTCAGACAACTCGTTTTTTTCTAAAGAATAATTTAATGATCTGATTAAGAACACTTTTATTTCTGACCAGAAATTTTTTATAGAATTCTGTTGATAAGCCATCTGACCCTGGACTCTTATAGTTTTTCATATCTTTAAGAGAAATGGCGCATTCATATTCAGTTAAAAATCGTTGTCCTATATTACGTTGTTCATCTGTCAATGTTTTATGTGGGTTTTTAAAAAATGTGTTGTCATCAGTGTTGTCTCTAAAGGTGTCTTGTTTGTACAACTTTTCATAAAATGATTTTATATGGTCAAGTATTTTTGTAGCATTTTGGCAACAGTTGGATCAGAATTTTGCATTGTGAGTTTGAGCCCTGTCGGAACTGCAGTGGTGGTACCCTTAGGCAATACACTTAAATCCACATTGCCTGTTCTCTCTGGATGGATTCCATCAGGAATGAGTTCTTGGGATTCCATCCGGAATGAGTTCTCAGGATACCACCAGGAATGAGTTCTTGGGATTCCATTAGGAATGAGTTCTTGGGATTCCACCAGGAATGAGTTCTCGGGATACCACCAGGAATGAGTTCTTGGGATTCCATCAGGAATGAGTTCTCGGGATACCATCAGGAATTAGTTCTCGGGATTCCATCAGGAATGAGTTCTTGGGAGTGATTAATCTAATTTTGTTTAAACTTGTTTCGCAATCGAGTTAATCTAAATTTCTATAAATAAGAATCTTGTAATTAATTTGTTTGTGAAATAATTTCAGTTTGATATGAACCTGTAGGATGTACAGCCTTTATTAAGCACAGCACAATGCCCGTCATGTCTCACCAACCGCTCGCAATGCTAACAACTTTATATTGTAACATCCTCATGGAAAGGAATTTACATAAGCTCTCAGCTTGTTTTCCAATCCATTTCAGATATCCTGTGTATTTGTATACCGTATATATATTGAATGAACTGAATAAAATATGTTTAAACTAAGTACAACCAACCTGAATTAAAGAACCAGCATCCAGATTGGAAAAAGCCATATTAGTATGCATCTGACATCTATTAAGCATTCACCTGTGCCAAGCAGTATATTCCTGTGGCTGGCTGCTTAACACAGGTTGGACTGTAAGATAAGAAACATTTTTATTATAGTGACATGTGCATTCAGTTTATAAGTACAATATTACAATAAATATATACAATAGCACCCGGCCAAGTGGACCTATAAGACACCTTAAACTAATAAAGCAATTATTTACAATGGTTAGTATGATATTAAAGTATCTATATATGTAACATGACAGGCAATTTACAGATATCAACATATAAATGATGGAATTATAGCTCTAAGCAAATAATACTACATGTACATGCATATCGAAGATTATAATGATTACATTTTTCATTCAAATATTTACATGAATAAATTCCAGTGTATATTGTACATCTCCTATGTAAATATGATTTCATGATAAATTTAGCAGCTTTCCTAGAATACATATTAAGAATAAGAATTTGTTTTTCTGACACAGTTATAAGCACATAATTCATCACTTATTATTAATGTTCCAAATGTTGCACTTCTGATATCAGTATATACAATCTAACAAGAAATGAGTTTCATTTTCTATTTCGTTTGTTACATAATATATCCTCGGGAATAACAGCCAGGTTCAATATGTATTGATATCAGTATATAAATCACAATCTAAGAATGTATGTGAATTGTATTGCTGGTTTGCAGGATCTACTGCATGAGAAGGTTGAGTGGATGGGAGGAATTGTTACGAAGGACTTCACTGATGAGGTTACGCACCTTGTGGCCGGTACGGTCGGCAGTCAGAAGTATCAGGTGAGTACATTGATGAGGTTACACACCTTGTGGCCGGTACGGTCGGCAGTCAGAAGTATCAGGTGAGTACATTGATGAGGTTACACACCTTGTGGCCGGTACGGTCGGCAGTCAGACGTATCAGGTGAGTACATTGATGAGGTTACACACCTTGTGGCCGGTACGGTCGGCAGTCAGAAGTATCAGGTGAGTACATTGATGAGGTTACACACCTTGTGGCCGGTACTGTCGGCAGTCAGACGTATCAGGTGAGTACATTGATGAGGTTACACACCTTGTGGCCGGTACGGTCGGCAGTCAGACGTATCAGGTGAGTACATTGATGAGGTTACGCACCTTGTGGCCAGTACGGTCGGCAGTCAGAAGTATCAGGTGAGTACATTGATGAGGTTACACACCTTGTGGCCGGTACGGTCGGCAGTCAGACGTATCAGGTGAGTACATTGATGAGGTTACGCACCTTGTGGCCGGTACGGTCGGCAGTCAGAAGTATCAGGTGAGTACATTGATGAGGTTACGCACCTTGTGGCCGGTACGGTCGGCAGTCAGAAGTATCAGGTGAGTACATTGATGAGGTTACACACCTTGTGGCCGGTACGGTCGGCAGTCAGACGTATCAGGTGAGTACATTGATGAGGTTACACACCTTGTGGCCGGTACGGTCGGCAGTCAGAAGTATCAGGTGAGTACATTGATGAGGTTACACACCTTGTGGCCGGTACTGTCGGCAGTCAGACGTATCAGGTGAGTACATTGATGAGGTTACACACCTTGTGGCCGGTACTGTCGGCAGTCAGAAGTATCAGGTGAGTACATTGATGAGGTTACACACCTTGTGGCCGGTACTGTCGGCAGTCAGACGTATCAGGTGAGTACATTGATGAGGTTACGCACCTTGTGGCCGGTACGGTCGGCAGTCAGAAGTATCAGGTGAGTACATTGATGAGGTTACACACCTTGTGGCCGGTACTGTCGGCAATCAGACGTATCAGGTGAGTACATTGATGAGGTTACACACCTTGTGGCCGGTACGGTCGGCAGTCAGAAGTATCAGGTGAGTACATTGATGAGGTTACACACCTTGTGGCCGGTACGGTCGGCAGTTAGACGTATCAGGTGAGTTCATTTGAAATTTAGATGGGTGAAAGATTGTTCATTAATGCAGTTTCACATATTGTGCACATATCGTGGCAGACACAGTCGCCAGTCAAACGTGATGCATGAGTTGAATATGTGCAAAGTTGTTTTTCATGAATTGTATATAACTGGTATGTTAGCAGTATAACACAAACTGACTTGTAGTTATCCATGACATCCAAGGACTCCTTCAAACTGGTTTTCTACCTTTATTTTTTGGGGCCGGTTTTGGTTGTATAGTTGTCAAACTATTATCATAAGTTATTTTTACCTGACTTGTAACTACTAGTGTTATTCCAATGTATGTTTTGCTAGGTTGCTGGGAGTTATGGTCGACAAATAATGCTACCAAAGTGGGTGGATGAAGTGTGGAAAAAGTCCAAACTCGAGTAAGTATCGCAAAACTAGTGATGGCAATGAATATTTGATTGGGAAAGTGTTCTAAAATTCGATCATGATTCTTTCAAAATCACTCAATATTTTAAAACCATATCAAAGATTTACCATATTCACCAAGCAGCAACAGTTTGCAATCAAATTGGTTTGTAACATTGAACAGTTCAATCCATAGAGATCAATTCTCTAATTTGTCGTTAATTACCATTACATGTTAGAACGTTGTAATTATGTTAAATATTTATGGAAAAATATCAAAGACTGCTGATTTTCATCAAGAAGCAATAATTTATTACAATATTAGTTATAGTCTTATTAAATGAAACACTATGCACCTACCTTAGCACCTACTGTAAGTATCCAA
>CM026394.1:54556299-54582023 GCA_014843695.1 Archivesica marissinica | reverse complement strand
GATGAGGTTACACACCTTGTGGCCGGTACGGTCGGCAGTCAGACGTATCAGGTGAGTACATTGATGAGGTTACGCACCTTGTGGCCGGTACGGTCGGCAGTCAGAAGTATCAGGTGAGTACATTGATGAGGTTACACACCTTGTGGCCGGTACTGTCGGCAATCAGACGTATCAGGTGAGTACATTGATGAGGTTACACACCTTGTGGCCGGTACGGTCGGCAGTCAGAAGTATCAGGTGAGTACATTGATGAGGTTACACACCTTGTGGCCGGTACGGTCGGCAGTTAGACGTATCAGGTGAGTTCATTTGAAATTTAGATGGGTGAAAGATTGTTCATTAATGCAGTTTCACATATTGTGCACATATCGTGGCAGACACAGTCGCCAGTCAAACGTGATGCATGAGTTGAATATGTGCAAAGTTGTTTTTCATGAATTGTATATAACTGGTATGTTAGCAGTATAACACAAACTGACTTGTAGTTATCCATGACATCCAAGGACTCCTTCAAACTGGTTTTCTACCTTTATTTTTTGGGGCCGGTTTTGGTTGTATAGTTGTCAAACTATTATCATAAGTTATTTTTACCTGACTTGTAACTACTAGTGTTATTCCAATGTATGTTTTGCTAGGTTGCTGGGAGTTATGGTCGACAAATAATGCTACCAAAGTGGGTGGATGAAGTGTGGAAAAAGTCCAAACTCGAGTAAGTATCGCAAAACTAGTGATGGCAATGAATATTTGATTGGGAAAGTGTTCTAAAATTCGATCATGATTCTTTCAAAATCACTCAATATTTTAAAACCATATCAAAGATTTACCATATTCACCAAGCAGCAACAGTTTGCAATCAAATTGGTTTGTAACATTGAACAGTTCAATCCATAGAGATCAATTCTCTAATTTGTCGTTAATTACCATTACATGTTAGAACGTTGTAATTATGTTAAATATTTATGGAAAAATATCAAAGACTGCTGATTTTCATCAAGAAGCAATAATTTATTACAATATTAGTTATAGTCTTATTAAATGAAACACTATGCACCTACCTTAGCACCTACTGTAAGTATCCAATTACCTGGCAGAGTGTCAATTAACATCTGCGATCGATGCAACCACAACAAGGTTTATTTCACATCTCAACAGAAAACAACATTGATTTATTTGATTTTATGACTTCAGTTTCATTTCTGCAAATATAATTGTTTTTTACGAATATTCGAATACTGTAATAGTACTGTAATCGGATAGTCGGACATTCACACGAATATTCGAATACTGTAATAGTACTGTAATCGGATAGTCGGACATTCACACGAATATACGAATACTGTAATAGTACTGTAATCGGATAGTCGGACATTCACACGAATATTCGAATACTGTAATAGTACTGTAATCAGATAGACAGACATTCACACGAATATACGAATACTGTAATAGTACTGTAATCAGATAGACAGACATTCACACGAATATACGAATACTGTAATAGTACTGTAATCAGATAGACAGACATTCACACGAATATTCGAATACTGTAATAGTACTGTAATCAGATAGACAGACATTCACACGAATATACGAATACTGTAATAGTACTGTAATCAGATAGACAGACATTCACACGAATATTCGAATACTGTAATAGTACTGTAATCAGATAGACAGACATTCACACGAATATTCGAATACTGTAATAGTACTGTAATCAGATAGACAGACATTCACACGAATATTCGAATACTGTAATAGTACTGTAATCAGATAGACAGACATTCACACGAATATACGAATACTGTAATAGTACTGTAATCAGATAGACAGACATTCACACGAATATACGAATACTGTAATAGTACTGTAATCAGATAGACAGACATTCACACGAATATTCGAATACTGTAATAGTACTGTAATCAGATAGACAGACATTCACACGAATATACGAATACTGTAATAGTACTGTAATCAGATAGACAGACATTCACACGAATATTCGAATACTGTAATAGTACTGTAATCAGATAGACAGACATTCACACGAATATACGAATACTGTAATAGTACTGTAATCAGATAGACAGACATTCACACGAATATACGAATACTGTAATAGTACTGTAATCAGATAGACAGACATTCACACGAATATACGAATACTGTAATAGTACTGTAATCAGATAGACAGACATTCACACGAATATACGAATACTGTAATAGTACTGTAATCAGATATACAGACATTCATACGAATATACGAATACTGTAATAGTACTGTAATCAGATAGACAGACATTCACACAAATATTCGTTGCCATTACCAGGGCTCAAGCTAGAGGGCGATTCGGGCGAAATGGTCGCTTTATTTTCTGTGACTTCGCCGACAATAGACATCAGAGCGACATCCATTTCGCCTTATTTCTGGAGGGCATACTTGCTAATGGTAATCCGTATGTCACTAAATTTTGAGTCTCGAAATACACAAGGTGAAATACAGCCCGCAAGGCATAAGATAATCTCCCCCCCCCCACATCCTGATAATAAACTTAATACAATCAATATGTAATGCCAATCAGCAACGCCGATGTAAAACATCTTGACATTATTCACAGCCTGTTGACATAAATAGCCAGATGATATTATGCAAATTAACGATGTTGTATGACACAAAAAACCAATTTATAACAATCAGTGTTCAAATACTGGTAACTTAGATAATTGACCTTTCTGCCGATTTTGATTGACAGCTGGCGTTAGCCAATCGCATCGCACCATTCGCGCACACCCCCGGCAACTGTTTATCGCCGCCATATTGTTAGACAAACAATGCATATTAGACAAACTAGTAACGAGTAGACAAATTTGAAAAGGCGTGAATTTGATCGAAAATACGTGTTTAATATTGTTTTAATGATGTTGAAAATGTGTAGCTTTGGTGTGTGGGTTAGTTATAGTACTAAATTAGTCGATATCCTGGTGATCGACGTTAAATTCAACCCATTTCAAAATCCTTGGACAAATCTAAGTGTGTATATGAACCACAAAATTAAAAACAATACATCTATAAAAACACCGACTGACCCCATATTGTCATTCTTTTCTCGCAAACACAGCAATCAAATTTAAGCGTGTCACACTGTTTATTGGGAGTAATCAACAACTTACCGACTACCAGTACATCACAGAGACCGTCGACTTACAATGTCCCGATACAGATCTGATCAAGATCAAAGTATTGTACATCGGAATTTAGCACTGATTTTTATCGTTCTGTCAGACAAACAAGTTATTTAGTAAAATTTTAATCAAATCTGATAACGAGTGATCGTGATCTGAAATTATTTTTTGAAGATTAATTACAAATTAATTGCAATTAATTAATGCTGTCTGTCATTGACAATGGTGAAAAGATGTAGTTACGGGCTGTGTGACAGTGATAGTAGATCGATTGATAGGTGACGTTAAATTCGTGCCATTTCCAAAACCTAAGACAAATCTTGAAAAATGTCTAAGGTGGATCAAGTTGTGTGGACGACCAAACGACCAGCTGAATACATCCAAAATTAATGCAAACAGATATATTTGCACAAAAGTAAATTGAAATTAATTTATTTATACATAATAAAATATTTCAAAAAAATATGTTCTGCATTTATAGATATGTGAGTATAATGGTGATTAAAATTATACATGTGGTTCATACATATTGTCGTGGATGGTGGACTAGGGACCAGATAGTAGTATCCCGGTGTTACTGGTTTCCGACGATGTAGTACATAACGGACTCCTATAGGTTTAGAATGGTCATACACTGCAAACAATTTTATGTCACCAAATAAACAATATTTTACCATTCATTCACAAAAATCCCGAAGAAAATCGAATGTTTACTTTTTGAGAAAAGTTGACAAAATAGTGGTACCTCATTCTCAGTAATCCGGAATGACGTCACATGTTTTCGCCTAACTGTGGAAATTGCCTACAGCGCGAGAATTAGTATGTAAGCAACAGTTCTTTTTTAACAAAACAATATAACTAAGGAAGACTTACTTTAATAACAGGCTTAATTGATCATTTTCACTCAAAATTCATTTGGACAGCATTTTGTCTATATACTGTATCTAAAACACTAACATTTAGTTTAACTTAGACAAAAACACGGGGCATAAGAAGTCGTCATCCCTCCTAATTACTCTGACTGAGTGCAGAACCGTAAATGGACCCATCCATCGAACACATCACACGGTGCCTAACAGAGAATAACTAGGTTTACACAACCATGTATATCAGTTGGAGAACCTCTGTGACAACCAGGCCTCGACAAATTTTTAATTTCTTACTCGTCCTACTGGGCGAGTGAAGCCACTGTTCCACTCGTCCAGATTGGACTATCACTCGTCCCATGTATTTTAGGAAAATTAAAAATCGTCAGAATTGCACTTTAATTTATTAATAAATGCAATTATGTGGCAGCATAAACACATTAAAATATCCTCGGTGATTTCCCATTATCACGCCTGGTAATCATTCCGAAGAAAGTAAAACAGATATTATTTTATTTTGTTCCTTCGATTTATATTGGATATTTAGCTGAAATTTGTACTCGTCCGACTGGGCAAGCGACTTGGAATTTCTACTCGTCCAGATCGAAAAGTCACTCGTACAATACGAGCGGACGAGTGGATTTGTCGAGCCCTGACAACACATGGACCTGAAGGCGAAAAATGGTGAAAATCGATATTATTCATAAGGACCCCTTGTGTGTAATAACGGACGAATCTCATAAACACGGAGCAGTGAGACTATAATGACATTTTTATTCGTAAATATATTGGCGTGGCAGACGATGAATATGTCATTTTGGAGAAAAAATTGCTAATTTCTTTAAAAAATGATATTTATATGGCGACATAAAACGGATATAGTGAAATTAGTGAAAACTGGGGTAGGTTTAAAGTTTTCACCGCTAATTTACCTGTCTGATCTCTATGATCGGTTAGAAATAGATTGGAAGTGCACAAGGTATGTTTATTTATAATTCCGGTAACTGAAGCGTGAAATATTGCATGATCTCTCGCGACTTGCTATTCCCACAGTTCTAGGCGAAAACCTGTTCTGGGCGAAAACTCTTCACGCCGGGATAATAGTACCCATACATGTGCAGAGCTGTGGGATTCCCATATTAGCTCAGTGAACATACTGGTGTTCAGTTTATGGGCCTAATGTTCGAGTCTTCTAGGAGGCATAGGGTCGAGTCAATGATTAACTTAAATATGTTGCTGGTTTCCAATATGAGAGAGCACCATACTGTACCAGTGTTGAAGTCTTCTTACGTTCTAGTATGCATAGGTCAGAGTCTATCAAGAGTACTTTTCTCCATGGTTTAATGATGTAATGTTCCCAGTTTAGTGTATGCCATACGTTTAGATTTTCCACGAACACTTAACACGTCCTCATCCGTTAAATATATCTGTACTTTAGAGAAATAACCTTCACTGAAGAACCTAAACCCTTGCTGTCTTGCTTTCAACGAGATATTCTTATCTGGGTGAAATAAAACCGAGAAATTCGACAGAATTTTATCTAGATCAACTCGATGCAGGTCTGCGTTAGACTCCATTTTGTTAGATAGCTTGTCTTGCGTGGTTACAGCGAGCACCTGTAACTATGCGGGGCGTGGCTAAGTAGCGTCTGCAGAAAGGTCAATTGCCAATTTAGCAATTGTCGAAAATATGTGCGAAAATTGACTAATAAAATAATCAATTCACTTCCTGGAAATTGTTACATCTCAAAGCTATTTATGGAAAATTACTCTGGTCAAGGTAACATTCTGTGGACTAAATTTATCCGATTGGTTTGCCAATTATTTCAGTGATTACATGTATTCTGTGTATATAAAATTGATAGCCAGTCATAGAATCATGCAAGCTTGTTCACCGGAAGTAATGACATCATTGTAAATAATGTTTATTGTTCTGCAAATACTGACAACTATTATGAGAAGATACTATTATAAATTAAGTGCAGAATGTGGGTGTTTGCATTTCTCCAAATGATATTTGTTGTCTTGGGATTTAATGATTCATGTAAAAAATTCAATACTAAAATTTCAACAAAATTATTTAAGCTGGAACAATTGTATATACAACATACTTCCTTCAAAATGCATTCATGTACATAAAATTAATTTTGGCTATTGTAATTTTATCATTTTAAAGATGAAACAAATAATGTATTAGTGCAAATGTTGAGTTGATGTACACTGGTTCTGTTTAGGATCAACATTATATAAACCCAATGTACATACAATAGTTCTTATATCCTGCACACCTCGATTAAATACGGGTTCACTATTTGCAGTCGTTGAAAAGTCAAAGTCTCCCCACTTCTCCCTAAATTTTCTCACTTCTCCCTAAACCATCTGGAGGGAGAAGTGACTTCTTATCTTCTAAATATTGGAGTCTAGCTTGAGCCCTGCATTACCACATATAAGTAGCTTGCTAACCTGATTTTTCCCTAGGTGCCACTGCCATAGCATAACGCAAGATCCCCCATCTCCGCCAACCCACTTACCTTTTCCAGGTCCCACTGCAATAATATAACTGTATATCACTCATGTCTGCCAACCATTCACACTCCCCCTACCACCACCATCCCTACAACACATGTACAATTTCCATTTAATCTGTTTTTGAAACAACGTCAACACTGTCATATGTCCATGGGAAATGTTGATGAGAATAAGATTGATGAAATGTCCTGGATTGTCGTGTTTCAAGTATAATAGTTGACATGTTTTCTATGTTTTACAGAGATTGTCGTGTTTCAAGTATAATAGTTGACATGTTTTCTATATATTTTACAGAGCCGTACATGGTAATGATGAACAATTCCAGGAGTACAAGTGTCCCATATTCATGGGTCATGTGATCACAGTCTCGGGCCTCAATGCATCCGAGAGAACAGAGGCTAAGAGACTCATTGAAAAGGAAGGTAAGTAAAAAATGCTGAAAGGAAATGAATACTACAAGATTCGGTCTTTTATTTTTGTCCTTATTTTGTATTAACGTTTGTTGTTGCAGTAATTAGTTGAAAAATAAATATAATTAAACTGATGAAACAGATGAGGATTTTTGCCTACAATTGTGGGGACAGGCCAGTAACACGGTTGTACAATTGTGGGGACAGGCCAGTAACACGGTTGTACAATTGTGGGGATAGGCCAGTAACACGGTTGTACAATTGTGGGGACAGGCCAGTAACACGGTTGTACAATTGTGGGGACAGGCCAGTAACACGGTTGTACAATTGTGGGGACAGGCCAGTAACACGGTTGTACAATTGTGGGGACAGGCCAGTAACACGGTTGTACAATTGTGGGGACAGGCCAGTAACACGGTTGTCCAATGAGTTAGGTTCTCGCCTGTAGGACTGGAATGTTCTGCTTCGTGATTGTTGAACTGTTTCTGCGATTTTCTCCTATCCCCCTAGGGTTCATTCTAGGTCAGAAATATTGGGAAGTGAGAGTGTTATTTAATAAATTTCAACCAAATTTTGTCCAGTAAGATACACTGGCACATTATAAAACACTCCTATTCAAATGTTGTATTTAATGGTTGTACAGTGCATATTAACCATATTTTGTTGAAGTTTATTAAATAACACCAATTAAGGGTTAGGGTCTGTACAATTTGTCACGCATTTTCTCACTTTTCCCAAAAATGCTAATCTAGAATGAGCCCTGACTAGTGGTTAGCCGAAACTGAAACTGTTTAATTTGATAAAACGCCTAATTTTACACATAGTATATTCACTGGCGTTGTACAATAGAAGTAAAATAAATATATAAACATGTACTTACATAAAAACATGAACAAAATTCTCGTTATTTACAAAAAGACATTGGTCTAAAAATAATTATGTTACCACACATTAACACATATTTGATCAATCATTATTATAAGCATAATTTTTCGTAAATTATATCATTGTTTCTAAAACCTTTTTTAACACTACACTAATTCTACAACTATCCTGTTCAGTCTGTCAATACATGAATGTTTTAAAACCATGAATAAAATTTTCTGAAGAACAATGTTTTTACGGTTTAAACGTTTCTACAGAATCCAAGTTTCTCAAATCTATGGGTAAAGTGTTCCATAGCTGTGGCCCTACTGTTTTGAAGCTCCTGTCACCAAAGGTTTTTTGTTTGTTATACGGTACCTCATAACAACCAGTAACATCTGAAGATCTTAATCTACGTCTTGGTACCTTTTCAATTAATAACTCGGTAAGATACGCAGGGGCATGGCCTTTTGAACAGTTATACATTACAGTAAGAATTTTGAATTCAATTCTGGCCCTGATGGGAAGCCAGTGAAGTTGGTACAGTGCTTGTTTTGAACTATCATATTTCCTGAGCTTTAAAACAAGTTTAGCGCAAATATTTTGTATTCTTTGCATATTTTTGATATCACATTTGGGAACACCAAATAGAATTCCATTGCAATAATCCAGATGCGAGATGACAAGTGATAACACCAAAATTTCAGTTGCTTCTTTTGTAAGGTATTTTCTAATATTTTTTATTCTGAGAAAATTGAACATTGCGGTCTGACATTTTCGTTTGATGTGATCTTTAAAACTGAGATTCTCGTCTAAATATGCACCAAGATACCTTATACAGCTCACAGATTTGATCTTGTCACTAGCAACGTTAAGTTCTGTTACTGAGCATTTTTTGAGTTGATGTCTGCTCCCAAATAAGATGAATTCAGTTTTTGATGAGTTCATTTAGAGTTTGTTTTGCTTCATCCAGTTATCGATGTTTAAAGCACAATTTTCAAGTTCTTGGATAGCTTGTTTTTCATTATCCTCAGATGTTGGTTTAAACATTTTGTTTGCTATGTGATCATCTGCAAATCCATATAATGAAATTGACTGAGGGATTACACTGAACAATGTTCCGGCATAAGTCAAGTAGAGCCAGGGCCCTAAACAGCTACCCTGGGGGACGCTACACTGTAGTGGACGTGGGGTTGATACGGCGGAGTCGACAGTGACACTACAGCTGCGTGGTCTTAGATAAGAGTCGATCCAATGAATAGCTGCACCACTAAGTCCATACTGTGATTTCAGCACTAGCACTAGAATATCGTGGTCAACCGTGTCAAATGCGGCTCTTAAGTCCAATGCCATGAGAGCACTGACTTCTTGGTGTTCCATGCCATTTAGTAGATCACTCACTAACCTGAGTAGTGCAGTTTCACATGAGTGATAGCGTCTATGCGCAGACTGGTTCTTCGGCAGAAGGTTGTTTTTACTGACATGATCGTTGAATATCTGAATTGGCTGATTGTCATGCATCGGATGTCAACGGCTGTTTGAACATCGGGTTCTCCGATTGTTGGGGAAATAATACATGTTTGGATAGTACATTTGGTCCGACGGTGTACATACTAAGACTAGGAAGAGCGACATCCCATAATATACTACGCACACGCCTTTCCGCCATTGTTGATTTGCGTTATAGAGTAATGCCTACAACTGCTACTTCGTACAACGACAATCTCACTTATTGCATCATCCCCACAAATAGATGCTGCTTATTCCACAATTTCCGTAATAAAGTTTGTTCTCTTGATGTAGGTGGAACATACTCGGGTGAAATGAAAGCACGGGAGTGTACACATCTGATTATAAATGAACCCAAAGGTAAGTGAAATAAACAAAAGGAGTGTACACATCTGATTATAAATGAACCCAAAGGTAAGTGAAATAAACAAAAGGAGTGTACACATCTGATTATAAATGAACCCAAAGGTAAGTGAAATAAACAAAAGGAGTGTACACATCTGATTATAAATGAACCCAAAGGTAAGTGAAATAAACAAAAGGAGTGTACACATCTGATTATAAATGAACCCAAAGGTAAGTGAAATAAACAAAAGGAGTGTACACATCTGATTATAAATGAACCCAAAGGTAAGTGAAATAAACAAAAGGAGTGTACACATCTGATTATAAATGAACCCAAAGGTAAGTGAAATAAACAAAAGGAGTGTACACATCTGATTATAAATGAACCCAAAGGTAAGTGAAATAAACAAAAGGAGTGTACACATCTGATTATAAATGAACCCAAAGGTAAGTGAAATAAACAAAAGGAGTGTACACATCTGATTATAAATGAACCCAAAGGTAAGTGAAATAAACAAAAGGAGTGTACACATCTGATTATAAATGAACCCAAAGGTAAGTGAAATAAACAAAAGGAGTGTACACATCTGATTACAAATGAACCCAAAGGTAAGTGAAATAAACAAAAGGAGTGTACACATCTGATGTAAATGAACCAAAGGTAAATGAAATGAAAGCAAATTGTCATTTGATAATAAATCAACCCAAAGGGTTAAATATTTTGGTGACAAAAATCTATCACAAGAGTTGCTATTGTATGAAAACCCAATGATACGCATTTTGATGCCAATAAGTCCTGAATCCATGGAAGTAGGCACGTATGGGTTATCCAAATACTAACTGAATCCATGGAAGTAGGCAAGTATGGGTTATCCAAATACTAACTGAATCCATGGAAGTAGGCAAGTATGGGTTATCTAAATACTACCTGAATCCATGGAAGTAGGCAAGTATGGGTTATCCAAATATTAACTGAATCCATGGAAGTAGGCAAGTATGGGTTATCCAAATACTAACTGAATCCATGGAAGTAGGCAAGTATGGGTTATCCAAATACTAACTGAATCCATGGAAGTAGGCAAGTATGGGTTATCCAAATACTAACTGAATCCATGGAAGTAGGCAAGTATGGGTTATCCAAATACTAACTGAATCCATGGAAGTAGGCAAGTATGGGTTATCCAAATACTAACTGAATCCATGGAAGTAGGCAAGTATGGGTTATCCAAATACTAACTGAATCCATGGAAGTAGGCAAGTATGGGTTATCCAAATACTAACTGAATCCATGGAAGTAGGCAAGTATGGGTTATCCAAATACTAACTGAATCCATGGAAGTAGGCAAGTATGGGTTATCCAAATACTAACTGAATCCATGGAAGTAGGCAAGTATGGGTTATCCAAATACTAACTGAATCCATGGAAGTAGGCAAGTATGGGTTATCCAAATACTAACTGAATCCATGGAAGTAGGCAAGTATGGGTTATCAAAATACTAACTGAATCCATGGAAGTAGGCAAGTATGGGTTATCTAAATACTACCTGAATCCATGGAAGTAGGCAAGTATGGGTTATCAAAATACTAACTGAATCCATGGAAGTAGGCAAGTATGGGTTATCAAAATACTAACACATACCTCGAAGTTCTGTAATTCGAAAGTTGATGGTTGGAAATGATTAAGCATACATTTAATAAGATACGTCTGTGTCTAATAAATCGTGCAATATTATTATTTACATAACTTTGTTTTTGTAATCTTTAATTCTTTAGAATAAACAACTGATATAGAACAGCATATGTAGGACATGTATGAATCAGTGTTTTATATTTGGTTTCTCAGGACAGAAGTATAATTTTGCGATCAAGTGGGAGGTGCATGTTGTGAGGTCTGAGTGGTTATACGAGTCTATAGAGAAGGGATACTGTCAGGATGAGGGAAAGTACCCTGTAGACAGAGCTAAGGGTACCAAAGGAGGAATGAAAACTTCAACACCAGAAAGACGCAGTATTGCAGGTAAAGTCGTGGTAGCGGGTTCGCTTCAGGTTCTAAAGGCCCAGGAGTTTGAGCACCACTGGAGCCGTTACAATTGTGTCCTAAGGCAAGGCATTTAAATTCCATGTTGCCTCTCGTGGCGATGGATTCCATCAGGAATGAGGTCTCGAGAGTGATTAATATAAGGGCTAAGAACTTGTTCCACAATCGAGCTAAAATAAATTTGTAACTGTAAAGTCAGTGTTTGCTGTACGATACATGTTCTTGGCGTCATATTGCATAGAAATTACAGACAACCTCCAAATGTGGATTGCAAACTGCTATTGTGAATGTGCTATTGTGAACATGCTATTGTGAACGTGAACATGCTATTGTGAACATGCTGCTATTGTGAACGTGCTATTGTGAACATGCTATTGTGAACATGCTATTGTGTACATGCTATTGTGTACATGCTATTGTGAACATGCTGCTATTGTGAACATGCTATTGTGAATGGGCTGCTATTGTGAATGGGCTGCTATTGTGAACGTGCTGCTATTGTGAACGAGCTATTGTGAACGTGCTATTGTGAACGTGCTATTGTGAACGTGCTATTGTGAACATGCTATTGTGAACGTGCTATTGTGAACATGCTATTGAGAGTTCTAATGTATTTAAATACTATTCTAAGTTCACAATGTCGCATATTTGAGCCTCCATTGTTGTAGTAATTTCTTAAATCGTTTCAAATGTTAGTCCAAAATAATGCTGTACAAAGAGTAGATGCATGACCAACAGTTCCAGTAGCAGTTACAGGTTATAGCTACATAAGAAGCTTATTGTATTGTACAATGTAGTTGTAAAACTGCAGTTCCAGCAGCAGTTATAGCTACACAAGAAGCTTATTGTATTGTACAATGTAGTTGTAAAACTGCAGTTCCAGCAGCAGGTACAGGTTATAGCTACACAAGAAGCTTATTGTATTGTACAATGTAGTTGTAATACCTGATGCTGTGTTTGAGTTTGTTTACCCTCACCACCGACTGATCTTATTTGTGAGCAGTTGTAAAACTGTTGTTGTGTTTGCAGATGGAGACCTAAGTGATATTAATAACATATCTATGATATCAGTGGCTAATGTAAACGAAACAGCTTTCAACAATGTTACAAACATGACAACTAGATTAGAAGACCCGACTGAGAATCTTGATCTTACTAAGGCTCCTGGAGACATGTTCCTAGATGGCTGCAAGGTTTGTCATGTTATTATCTCTCATGTGTTCATTTCTTTGATAAATTATTTTATCCTTGCCCCCTTGTTAATCAGAGCACCATTTATTTATCCTTGCCCCCCCCTTGTTAATCAGAGCACCATTTATTTATCCTTGCCCCCCTTGTTAATCAGAGCAACATTTATTTATCCTTGCCCCCCCTTGTTAATCAGAGCAACATTTATTTATCCTTGCCCCCTTTGTTAATCAGAGCAACATTTATTTATCCTTGCCCCCTTTGTTAATCAGAACAACATTTATTTATCCTTGCCCCCTTTGTTAATCAGAGCAACATTTATTTATCCTTGCAACACCTCCTCAAGTAAATTAGTCACCATATTTTTTCAAGTTTAGTGCAAGATGCAGAAGATGTTTCAATTCAATTCCAGAAGCATCCCGCGTATAGCACCGATACATGAGACCTTGTATAGCATCCCTCGTATAGCAACGATACAGGAGACCTTGTATAGCATCCCTCGTATAGCACCGATACATGAGACCTTGTATAGCATTCCTCGTATAGCACCGATACATGAGACCTTGTATAGCATTCCTCGTATAGCACCGATACATGAGACCTTGTATAGCATCCCTCGTATAGCACCGATACATGAGACCTTGTATAGCATCCCTCGTATAGCACCGATACATGAGACCTTGTATAGCATCCCTCGTATAGCACCGATACATGAGACCTTGTATAGCATCCCTCGTATAGCACCGATACATGAGACCTTGTATAGCATCCCTCGTATAGCACCGATACATGAGACCTTGTATAGCATCCCTCGTATAGCACCGATACATGAGACCTTGTATAGCATCCCTCGTATAGCACCGATACATGAGACCTTGTATAGCATCCCTCGTATAGCACCGATACATGAGACCTTGTATAGCATCCCTCGTATAGCACCGATACATGAGACCTTGTATAGCATCCCTCGTATAGCACCGATACATGAGACCTTGTATAGCATCCCTCGTATAGCACCGATACATGAGACCTTGTATAGCATCCCGCGTATAGCGCCGATACATGAGACCTTGTATAACATCCCTCGTATAGCACCGATACATGAGACCTTGTATAGCATCCCTCGTATAGCACCGATACATGAGACCTTGTATAGCATTCCTCGTATAGCACCGATACATGAGACCTTGTATAGCATCCCTCGTATAGCACCGATACATGAGACCTTGTATAGCATCCCTCGTATAGCACCGATACATGAAACCTTGTATAGCATCCCTCGTATAGCCCCGATACATGAGACCTTGTATAGCATCCCTCGTATAGCCCCGATACATGAGACCTTGTATAGCATCCCTCGTATAGCCCCGATACATGAGACCTTGTATAGCATCCCTCGTATAGCACCGATACATGAGACCTCGGTTTATATTCCCATCTGCCCGGTGTATAGCACCGATACATGAGACCTCGGTTTATAGTTCCATCTGCCAGGTGTATAGCACCGATACATGAGACTTTGGTTTCTAGTTCCATCTGCCCGGTGTACAGCACCGATACATGAGACCTCGGTTTATATTCCCATCTGCCCGGTGTATAGCACCGATACATGAGACCTTGGTTTATAGTTCCATCTGCCCGGTGTATAGCACAGATACATGAGACCTCGGTTTATAGTTCCATCTGCCAGGTGTATAGCACCGATACATGAGACCTTGGTTTATAGTTCCATCTGCCCGGTGTATAGCACCGATACATGAGACCTCGGTTTCTAGTTCCATCTGCCCGGTGTATAGCACCGATACATGAGACCTTGGTTTATAGTTCCATCTGCCCGGTGTATAGCACCGATACATGCGACCTTGGTTTATAGTTCCATCTGCCCGGTGTATAGCACCTATACATGAGACCTTGGTTTATAGTTCCATCTGCCAGGTGTATAGCACCGATACATGAGACCTTGGTTTCTAGTTCCATCTGCCCGGTGTATAGCACCGATACATGAGACCTTGGTTTATAGTTCCATCTGCCCGGTGTATAGCACCGATACATGCGACCTTGGTTTATAGTTCCATCTGCCCGGTGTATAGCACCTATACATGGGACCTTGGTTTATAGTTCCATCTGCCCGGTGTATAGCACCTATACATGAGATCTTGGTTTATAGTTCCATCTGCCCATGTGTATAGCACTGATACATGAGACCTTGGTTTATAGTTCCATCTGCCCGGTGTATAGCACCTATACATGAGACCTTGGTTTATAGTTCCATCTGCCCATGTGTATAGCACCGATACATGAGACCTTGGTTTATAGTTCCATCTGCCCGGTGTATAGCACCGATACATGAGACCTTGGTTTATAGTTCCATCTGCCCATGTGTATAGCACCGATACATGAGACCTTGGTTTATAGTTCCATCTGCCAGGTGTATAGCACCGATACATTAGACCTTGGTTTATAGTTCCATCTGCCCGGTGTATAGCACCGATACATGAGACCTCGGTTTATAGTTCCATCTGCCCGGTGTATAGCACCGATACATGAGACCTTGGTTTATAGTTCCATCTGCCCTGTGTATAGCACCGATACATGAGACCTTGGTTTATAGTTCCATCTGCCCGGTGTATAGCACCGATAAATTAGACCTTGGTTTATAGTTCCATCTGCCCGGTGTATAGCACCGATACATGAGACCTCGGTTTATAGTTCCATCTGCCCGGTGTATAGCACCGATACATGAGACCTCGGTTTATAGTCCCATCTTCCGGTGTATAGCACCGATACATGAGACCCTGGTTTATAGTTCCATCTGCCTGGTGTATAGCACCGATATATGAGACCTCGGTTTATAGTCCCATCTTTCGGTGTATAGCACCGATACATGAGACCTTGGTTTATAGTTCCATCTGCCTGATGTATAGTACCGATACATGAGACCTCGGTTTATAGTCCCATCTTCCGGTGTATAGCACCGATACATGAGACCTTGGTTTATTGTTCCAGCTGCCCATGTGTATAGCACCGATACATGAGACCTTGGTTTATAGTTCCATCTGCCCGGTGTATAGCACCGATACATGAGACCTTGGTTTATAGTCCCATCTGCCCGGTGTATAGCACCGATACATGAGACCTTGGTTTATAGTTCCATCTGCCCGGTGTATAGCACCTATACATGAGACCTCGGTTTATAGTCCCATCTTCCGGTGTATAGCACCGATACATGAGACCTTGGTTTATAGTTCCATCTGCCCGGTGTATAGCACCGATACATGAGACCTTGGTTTATAGTTCCATCTGCCCGGTGTATAGCACCGATACATTAGACCTTGGTTTATAGTTCCATCTGCCCAGTGTATAGCACCGATACATGAGACCTCGGTTTATAGTTCCATCTGCCCGGTGTATAGCACCGATACATGAGACCTTGGTTTATAGTACCATCTTCCGGTGTATAGCACCGATACATGAGACCTTGGTTTATAGTTCCATCTGCCCGATGTATAGCACCGATACATGAGACCTCTGTTTATAGTCCCATCTTCCGGTGTATAGCACCGATACATGAGACCTTGGTTTATTGTTCCATCTGCCCATGTGTATAGCACCGATACATGAGACCTTGGTTTATAGTTCCATCTGCCCGGTGTATAGCACCGATACATGAGACCTTGGTTTATAGTTCCATCTGCCCGGTGTATAGTACCGATACATGAGACCTCGGTTTATAGTCCCATCTTCCGGTGTATAGCACCGATACATGAGACCTTGGTTTATAGTTCCATCTGCCCGGTGTATAGCACCGATACATGAGACCTTGGTTTATAGTCCCATCTGCCCGGTGTATAGCACCGATACATGAGACCTTGGTTTATAGTTCCATCTGCCCGGTTTATAGCACCGATACATGAGACCTTGGTTTATAGTTCCATCTGCCCGGTGTATAGCACCGATACATGAGACCTCGGTTTATAGTTTATAGTGTTGTTTAGAGGTGTATCTATGATAGTGTTGTTTAGAGGTGTATCTATGATGGTGTTGTTTAGAGGTGTATCTGTGATAGTGTTGTTTAGAGGTGTATCTATGATAGTGTTGTTTAGAGGTGTATCTATGATAGTGTTGTTTAGAGGTGTATCTGTGATAGTGTTGTTTAGAGGTGTATCTATGATAGTGTTGTTTAGAGGTGTATCTGTGATAGTGTTGTTTAGAGGTGTATCTATGATAGTGTTGTTTAGAGGTGTATCTGTGATAGTGTTGTTTAGAGGTGTATCTGTGATAGTGTTGTTTAGAGGTGTATCTGTGATAGTGTTGTTTAGAGGTGTATCTATGATAGTGTTGTTTAGAGGTGTATCTGTGATAGTGTTGTTTAGAGGTGTATCTATGATAGTGTTGTTTAGAGGTGTATCTGTGATAGTGTTGTTTAGAGGTGTATCTATGATAGTGTTGTTTAGAGGTGTATCTATGATAGTGTTGTTTAGAGGTGTATCTATGATAGTGTTGTTTAGAGGTGTATCTATGATAGTGTTGTTTAGAGGTGTATCTATGATAGTGTTGTTTAGAGGTGTATCTGTGATAGTGTTGTTTAGAGGTGTATCTATGATAGTGTTGTTTAGAGGTGTATCTATGATAGTGTTGTTTAGAGGTGTATCTATGATAGTGTTGTTTAGAGGTGTATCTATGATAGTGTTGTTTAGAGGTGTATCTATGATAGTGTTGTTTAGAGGTGTATCTATGATAGTGTTGTTTAGAGGTGTATCTATGATAGTGTTGTTTAGAGGTGTATCTATGATAGTGTTGTTTAGAGGTGTATCTGTGATAGTGTTGTTTAGAGGTGTATCTGTGATAGTGTTGTTTAGAGGTGTATCTATGATAGTGTTGTTTAGAGGTGTATCTGTGATAGTGTTGTTTAGAGGTGTATCTGTGATAGTGTTGTTTAGAGGTGTATCTATGATAGTGTTGTTTAGAGGTGTATCTGTGATAGTGTTGTTTAGAGGTGTATCTGTGATAGTGTTGTTTAGAGGTGTATCTATGATAGTGTTGTTTAGAGGTGTATCTATGATAGTGTTGTTTAGAGGTGTATCTGTGATAGTGTTGTTTAGAGGTGTATCTATGATAGTGTTGTTTAGAGGTGTATCTATGATAGTGTTGTTTAGAGGTGTATCTATGATAGTGTTGTTTAGAGGTGTATCTGTGATAGTGTTGTTTAGAGGTGTATCTATGATAGTGTTGTTTAGAGGTGTATCTGTGATAGTGTTGTTTAGAGGTGTATCTATGATAGTGTTGTTTAGAGGTGTATCTATGATAGTGTTGTTTAGAGGTGTATCTGTGATAGTGTTGTTTAGAGGTGTATCTGTGATAGTGTTGTTTAGAGGTGTATCTGTGATAGTGTTGTTTAGAGGTGTATCTATGATAGTGTTGTTTAGAGGTGTATCTATGATAGTGTTGTTTAGAGGTGTATCTATGAGTGTTGTTTAGAGGTGTATCTATGAGTGTTGTTTAGAGGTGTATCTATGATAGTGTTGTTTAGAGGTGTATCTATGAGTGTTGTTTAGAGGTGTATCTATGATAGTGTTGTTTAGAGGTGTATCTGTGATAGTGTTGTTTAGAGGTGTATCTATGATAGTGTTGTTTAGAGGTGTATCTGTATAGTGTTGTTTAGAGGTGTATCTGTGATAGTGTTGTTTAGAGGTGTATCTATGATAGTGTTGTTTAGAGGTGTATCTGTGATAGTGTTGTTTAGAGGTGTATCTATGATAGTGTTGTTTAGAGGTGTATCTATGATAGTGTTGTTTAGAGGTGTATCTGTGATAGTGTTGTTTAGAGGTGTATCTGTGATAGTGTTGTTTAGAGGTGTATCTATGATAGTGTTGTTTAGAGGTGTATCTATGATAGTGTTGTTTAGAGGTGTATCTATGAGTGTTGTTTGGAGGTGTATCTATGAGTGTTGTTTAGAGGTGTATCTATGATAGTGTTGTTTAGAGGTGTATCTATGAGTGTTGTTTAGAGGTGTATCTATGATAGTGTTGTTTAGAGGTGTATCTGTGATAGTGTTGTTTAGAGGTGTATCTATGATAGTGTTGTTTCGAGGTGTATCTGTATCAGTGTTGTTTAGAGGTGTATCTGTGATAGTGTTGTTTAGAGGTTTATCTATGATAGTGTTGTTTAGAGGTGTATCTGTATCAGTGTTGTTTAGAGGTGTATCTGTGATAGTGTTGTTTAGAGGTGTATCTATGATAGTGTTGTTTAGAGGTATATCTATGATGGTGTTGTTTAGAGGTGTATCTGTATCAGTGTTGTTTAGAGGTGTATCTGTGATAGTGTTATTTAGAGGTATATCTATGATGGTGTTGTTTAGAGGTGTATCTGTATCAGTGTTGTTTAGATGTGTATCTGTGATAGTGTTGTTTAGAGGTGTATCTATGATAGTGTTGTTTAGAGGTGTATCTATGATAGTGTTGTTTAGAGGTGTATCTGTATCAGTGTTGTTTAGAGGTATATCTATGATAGTGTTGTTTAGAGGTGTATCTGTATCAGTGTTGTTTAGAGGTGTATCTGTATCAGTGTTGTTTAGAGGTGTATATGTATCAGTGTTGTTTAGAGGTGTATCTGTGATAGTGTTGTTTAGAGGTGTATCTATGATAGTGTTGTTTAGAGGTGTACCTGTATCAGTGTTGTTTAGAGGTGTATCTGTGATAGTGTTGTTTAGAGGTATATCTATGATAGTGTTGTTTAGAGGTATATCTATGATGGTGTTGTTTAGAGGTGTATCTGTATCAGTGTTGTTTAGAGGTGTATCTGTGATAGTGTTGTTTAGAGGTATATCTATGATGGTGTTGTTTAGAGGTGTATCTGTATCAGTGTTGTTTAGAGATGTATCTGTGATAGTGTTGTTTAGAGGTGTATCTATGATAGTGTTGTTTAGAGGTGTATCTGTGATAGTGTTGTTTAGAGGTGTATCTATGATAGTGTTGTTTAGAGGTGTATCTGTGATAGTGTTGTTTAGAGGTGTATCTGTATAGTGTTGTTTAGAGGTGTATCTATGATGGTGTTGTTTAGAGGTGTATCTATGATAGTGTTGTTTAGAGGTGTATCTATGATAGTGTTGTTTAGAGGTGTATCTGTATAGTGTTGTTTAGAGGTGTATCTATGATAGTGTTGTTTAGAGGTGTATCTGTGATAGTGTTGTTTAGAGGTGTATCTGTGATAGTGTTGTTTAGAGGTGTATCTGTGATAGTGTTGTTTAGAGGTGTATCTGTGATAGTGTTGTTTAGAGGTGTATCTATGATAGTGTTGTTTAGAGGTGTATCTATGATAGTGTTGTTTAGAGGTGTATCTGTATAGTGTTGTTTAGAGGTGTATCTATGATAGTGTTGTTTAGAGGTGTATCTGTGATAGTGTTGTTTAGAGGTGTATCTATGATGGTGTTGTTTAGAGGTGTATCTGTGATAGTGTTGCTTAGAGGTGTATCTGTGATAGTGTTGTTTAGAGGTGTATCTATGATAGTGTTGTTTAGAGGTGTATCTATGATAGTGTTGTTTAGAGGTGTATCTGTGATAGTGTTGTTTAGAGGTGTATCTATGATAGTGTTGTTTAGAGGTGTATCTATGATAGTGTTGTTTAGAGGTGTATCTATGATAGTGTTGTTTAGAGGTGTATCTATGATAGTGTTGTTTAGAGGTGTATCTATGATAGTGTTGTTTAGAGGTGTATCTGTGATAGTGTTGTTTAGAGGTGTATCTATGATAGTGTTGTTTAGAGGTGTATCTGTGATAGTGTTGTTTAGAGGTGTATCTATGATAGTGTTGTTTAGAGGTGTATCTGTGATAGTGTTGTTTAGAGGTGTATCTGTGATAGTGTTGTTTAGAGGTGTATCTATGATAGTGTTGTTTAGAGGTGTATCTATGATAGTGTTGTTTAGAGGTGTATCTATGATAGTGTTGTTTAGAGGTGTATCTATGATAGTGTTGTTTAGAGGTGTATCTATGATAGTGTTGTTTAGAGGTGTATCTGTGATAGTGTTGTTTAGAGGTGTATCTGTGATAGTGTTGTTTAGAGGTGTATCTGTGATAGTGTTGTTTAGAGGTGTATCTGTGATAGTGTTTTTAGATGTATCTGTGATAGTGTTGTTTAGAGGTGTATCTATGATAGTGTTGTTTAGAGGTGTATCTGTATAGTGTTGTTTAGAGGTGTATCTGTGATAAACAAGTGTTGTTTAGAGGTGTATCTATGATAGTGTTGTTTAGAGGTGTATCTATGAGTGTTGTTTAGAGGTGTATCTATGATAGTGTTGTTTAGAGGTGTATCTATGATAGTGTTGTTTAGAGGTGTATCTATGAGTGTTGTTTAGAGGTGTATCTATGATAGTGTTGTTTAGAGGTGTATCTGTGATAGTGTTGTTTAGAGGTGTATCTATGATAGTGTTGTTTAGAGGTGTATCTGTATCAGTGTTGTTTAGAGGTGTATCTGTGATAGTGTTGTTTAGAGGTGTATCTATGATAGTGTTGTTTAGAGGTGTATCTGTATCAGTGTTGTTTAGAGGTGTATCTGTGATAGTGTTGTTTAGAGGTGTATCTATGATAGTGTTGTTTAGAGGTGTATCTATGATGGTGTTGTTTAGAAGTGTATCTGTATAGTGTTGTTTAGAGGTGTATCTGTGATAGTGTTGTTTAGAGGTGTATCTATGATGGTGTTGTTTAGAGGTGTATCTGTATAGTGTTGTTTAGATGTGTATCTGTGATAGTGTTGTTTAGAGGTGTATCTATGATAGTGTTGTTTAGAGGTGTATCTGTGATAGTGTTGTTTAGAGGTGTATCTGTATAGTGTTGTTTAGAGGTGTATCTGTGATAGTGTTGTTTAGAGGTGTATCTATGATAGTGTTGTTTAGAGTGTATCTATGATAGTGTTGTTTAGAGGTGTATCTAGAATGTGTTTAGAGGTGTATCATAGTGTTTAGAGTTATCTGTGATAGTGTTGTTTAGAGGTGTATCTATGATAGTGTTGTTTAGAGGTGTATCTATGATGTGTGTTAGAGTAAAAAGTATCTATGATAGTGTTGTTTAGAGGTATATCTATGATGTGTTGTTTAGAGGTGTATCTGTATCAGTGTTGTTTAGATGTGTATCTGTGATAGTGTTGTTTAGAGGTGTATCTATGATAGTGTTGTTTAGAGGTGTATCTGTTCAGTGTCGTTTAGAGGTGTATCTGTATCAGTGTTGTTTAGAGGTGTATCTGTGATAGTGTTGTTTAGAGGTGTATCTATGATAGTGTTGTTTAGAGGTGTATCTGTATCAGTGTTGTTTAGAGGTGTATCTATGATAGTGTTGTTTAGAGGTGTATCTGTGATAGTGTTGTTTAGAGGTGTATCTATGATAGTGTTGTTTAGAGGTGTATCTATGATAGTGTTGTTTAGAGGTGTATCTGTGATAGTGTTGTTTAGAGGTGTATCTATGATGTGTTGTTTAGAGGTGTATCTGATAGTGTTGTTTAGATGTATCTTAGTGTTGTTTAAGGTGTATCTATGATAGTGTTGTTTAGAGGTGTATCTATGATAGTGTTGTTTAGAGGTGTATCTATGATAGTGTTGTTTAGAGGTGTATCTGTGATAGTGTTGTTTAGAGGTGTATCTATGATAGTGTTGTTTAGAGGTGTATCTGTGATAGTGTTGTTTAGAGGTGTATCTATGATAGTGTTGTTTAGAGGTGTATCTATGATAGTGTTGTTTAGAGGTGTATCTATGATAGTGTTGTTTAGAGGTGTATCTGTGATAGTGTTGTTTAGAGGTGTATCTATGATAGTGTTGTTTAGAGGTGTATCTATGATAGTGTTGTTTAGAGGTGTATCTATGATAGTGTTGTTTAGAGGTGTATCTGTGATAGTGTTGTTTAGAGGTGTATCTGTGATAGTGTTGTTTAGAGGTGTATCTATGATAGTGTTGTTTAGAGGTGTATCTGTGATAGTGTTGTTTAGAGGTGTATCTGTGATAGTGTTGTTTAGAGGTGTATCTATGATAGTGTTGTTTAGAGGTGTATCTGTGATAGTGTTGTTTAGAGGTGTATCTATGATAGTGTTGTTTAGAGGTGTATCTATGATAGTGTTGTTTAGAGGTGTATCTATGAGTGTTGTTTAGAGGTGTATCTATGAGTGTTGTTTAGAGGTGTATCTATGATAGTGTTGTTTAGAGGTGTATCTATGAGTGTTGTTTAGAGGTGTATCTATGATAGTGTTGTTTAGAGGTGTATCTGTGATAGTGTTGTTTAGAGGTGTATCTATGATAGTGTTGTTTAGAGGTGTATCTGTATCAGTGTTGTTTAGAGGTGTATCTGTGATAGTGTTGTTTAGAGGTGTATCTATGATAGTGTTGTTTAGAGGTGTATCTGTGATAGTGTTGTTTAGAGGTGTATCTATGATAGTGTTGTTTAGAGGTGTATCTATGATAGTGTTGTTTAGAGGTATATCTATGATAGTGTTGTTTAGAGGTGTATCTGTATCAGTGTTGTTTAGAGGTGTATCTGTGATAGTGTTATTTAGAGGTATATCTATGATGGTGTTGTTTAGAGGTGTATCTGTATCAGTGTTGTTTAGATGTGTATCTGTGATAGTGTTGTTTAGAGGTGTATCTATGATAGTGTTGTTTAGAGGTGTATCTATGATAGTGTTGTTTAGAGGTGTATCTATATCAGTGTTGTTTAGAGGTATATCTATGATAGTGTTGTTTAGAGGTGTATCTGTATCAGTGTTGTTTAGAGGTGTATCTGTATCAGTGTTGTTTAGAGGTGTATATGTATCAGTGTTGTTTAGAGGTGTATCTGTGATAGTGTTGTTTAGAGGTGTATCTATGATAGTGTTGTTTAGAGGTGTACCTGTATCAGTGTTGTTTAGAGGTGTATCTGTGATAGTGTTGTTTAGAGGTATATCCAAATTTAGAGGTGTATCTGTATCAGTGTTGTTTAGAGGTGACACACAAACCAAAATATCTGTGATAGTGTTGTTTAGAGGTGTATCTATGATAGTGTTGTTTAGAGTTTATCTGTATCAGTGTTGTTTAGAGGTATCTATGATAGTGTGTTTAGAGGTGTTATCTATGATAGTGTTTTTAGAGGTGTATCTATGATAGTTGTTTAGAGGTGTATCTATGATAGTGTTGTTTAGAGATGTATCTATGATAGTGTTGTTTAGAGAGTGTATCTATGATAGTGTTGTTAGGGCATTACGTTTAAGGTTGCAGTATTACTGTTAAGTATTACTATAAAGCTGGACATGTCTAATAAGAACAAATCACTGATATTTGCATTAAACGTCATAACGTTTGATCTGAACTGCACCGACATTGCTCATAGAAAATTGAATGTAACACAATGGTTTCAATTATCATATGCAATCTCCACATTCATGCGTACACAAGGTCCACATATGTCAAATTGATTTATGTACATCGTTATTTGCATTGGAAAGTTCATCGTAACTACGAACAGACTAGACCTTTCATATGTTAAATTCAAAAGGAACTGTTTCATCCATTTTTCATAGGAAACTTCCGTCCACAATAATACTATACTGTATAGTTTCTAGTACATCTTATATGATGCGTTTATCAATGGTATATATCTGTCCAGCGGAGGGAGTTTAAAGTCACAATGGCAGCTTATGTCATCGGTAACGGAAGACATCAACTGACCATTCGCGCAGTATGTTCGACATCCCTAGTTGGTAAGGAGCAAGTGATTCGAAGTAAATAACCTCGACAGCTTTGCCACGGAGGTCCCACATTTACCTGCCTAGGGAAACTGGGATGCTTTAACCCCTAGATGACGCGATTAGCGCAGTGGGTAGCGCGCTCGCTTCTCACCAATGCAACGCGGGTTCGATCCTCGGACCGGGAAGTATGTGAGATGGTACGGTAGTCGCCAGATCGGACATGTGGGTTTTCTCCGGGTACTCCGGTTTCCTCCCACACGAATGACCACATAATTATACGCTTTCATCCGTGACAACGAAAGTGATTAATATAAGTTGTTAGAACTTGCTTCGCAATCGTTGTAAAATAAATAACGTTTAAACTTTAAACTAAACTAGGATAGCCTTTCTATAATGCTAAGTATGTCATAGATCAGAGACCCACTTTTTCAAATTATAAACGTCGTCAAAATATGTTTCCGGAGCTACGACTGTGCAAAGCGCAGTTTTAGGATACAATGTATACCCTCATACACGGAAACAATCTTCGTCGTCATCCACGTTCCTGGAGCTACGACTTTGCAACACATATTATAAACATTTCGTATCTGTCAAATGTGACATACAGGGACGCTACAGGAAGTAAACAAACTAGCGCTGCGTGTGCATGCGCTATTTTCGCAGGATACGAGCCGTATCAAACCAGAAAACGATATAGTATGCTGGAATACACAGCTCAAACACGCTGATAAAACATCACCTTTATCGTATTATCGACTCGCAGAATAAGCTCTTCTTTCAATTCTTTTTTTTTAATATATTCGAAAAAGAATTTCAGAAACTTCGGGTCTCGGAAAGCCCTGTGTTGCGCGACTTTAACCACATATCCATAGCTCATGTAGTGGTCAAACAGCTGTGAGAGTAGCCAATAATTATGCTTGTCGATTTTCATCAGAAAGAGCTGATCACGTGGGATTTCCAGGTGTTCATCTGTAGCAACATAGTCCCGGATGAACTGAAAAGCGCACGCTGGAAATAGATTAAATTAAAAGTAGATATTGTTGATAAACTGAAAATTGTATTGAATTCCAATCATATATAATTGCTGATAAAC
>CM026394.1:54510005-54555299 GCA_014843695.1 Archivesica marissinica | reverse complement strand
GATAGTGTTGTTTAGAGGTGTATCTGTGATAGTGTTGTTTAGAGGTGTATCTATGATAGTGTTGTTTAGAGGTGTATCTGTGATAGTGTTGTTTAGAGGTGTATCTGTGATAGTGTTGTTTAGAGGTGTATCTATGATAGTGTTGTTTAGAGGTGTATCTGTGATAGTGTTGTTTAGAGGTGTATCTATGATAGTGTTGTTTAGAGGTGTATCTATGATAGTGTTGTTTAGAGGTGTATCTATGATAGTGTTGTTTAGAGGTGTATCTGTGATAGTGTTGTTTAGAGGTGTATCTATGATAGTGTTGTTTAGAGGTGTATCTATGATAGTGTTGTTTAGAGGTGTATCTGTGATAGTGTTGTTTAGAGGTGTATCTGTGATAGTGTTGTTTAGAGGTGTATCTGTGATAGTGTTGTTTAGAGGTGTATCTGTGATAGTGTTGTTTAGAGGTGTATCTGTGATAGTGTTGTTTAGAGGTGTATCTGTGATAGTGTTGTTTAGAGGTGTATCTGTGATAGTGTTGTTTAGAGGTGTATCTGTGATAGTGTTGTTTAGAGGTGTATCTGTGATAGTGTTGTTTAGAGGTGTATCTATGATAGTGTTGTTTAGAGGTGTATCTATGATAGTGTTGTTTAGAGGTGTATCTGTGATAGTGTTGTTTAGAGGTGTATCTGTGATAGTGTTGTTTAGAGGTGTATCTGTGATAGTGTTGTTTAGAGGTGTATCTGTGATAGTGTTGTTTAGAGGTGTATCTGTGATAGTGTTGTTTAGAGGTGTATCTATGATAGTGTTGTTTAGAGGTGTATCTGTGATAGTGTTGTTTAGAGGTGTATCTATGATAGTGTTGTTTAGAGGTGTATCTGTGATAGTGTTGTTTAGAGGTGTATCTATGATAGTGTTGTTTAGAGGTGTATCTGTGATAGTGTTGTTTAGAGGTGTATCTATGATAGTGTTGTTTAGAGGTGTATCTATGATAGTGTTGTTTAGAGGTGTATCTATGATAGTGTTGTTTAGAGGTGTATCTGTGATAGTGTTGTTTAGAGGTGTATCTATGATAGTGTTGTTTAGAGGTGTATCTATGATAGTGTTGTTTAGAGGTGTATCTGTGATAGTGTTGTTTAGAGGTGTATCTATGATAGTGTTGTTTAGAGGTGTATCTATGATAGTGTTGTTTAGAGGTGTATCTATGAATAGTGTTGTTTAGAGGTGTATCTGTGATAGTGTTGTTTAGAGGTGTATCTGTGATAGTGTTGTTTAGAGGTGTATCTGTGATAGTGTTGTTTAGAGGTGTATCTATGATAGTGTTGTTTAGAGGTGTATCTGTGATAGTGTTGTTTAGAGGTGTATCTGTGATAGTGTTGTTTAGAGGTGTATCTGTGATAGTGTTGTTTAGAGGTGTATCTATGATAGTGTTGTTTAGAGGTGTATCTGTGATAGTGTTGTTTAGAGGTGTATCTATGATAGTGTTGTTTAGAGGTGTATCTGTGATAGTGTTGTTTAGAGGTGTATCTATGATAGTGTTGTTTAGAGGTGTATCTATGATAGTGTTGTTTAGAGGTGTATCTATGATAGTGTTGTTTAGAGGTGTATCTATGATAGTGTTGTTTAGAGGTGTATCTATGATAGTGTTGTTTAGAGGTGTATCTATGATAGTGTTGTTTAGAGGTGTATCTGTGATAGTGTTGTTTAGAGGTGTATCTATGATAGTGTTGTTTAGAGGTGTATCTGTGATAGTGTTGTTTAGAGGTGTATCTGTGATAGTGTTGTTTAGAGGTGTATCTATGATAGTGTTGTTTAGAGGTGTATCTGTGATAGTGTTGTTTAGAGGTGTATCTATGATAGTGTTGTTTAGAGGTGTATCTATGATAGTGTTGTTTAGAGGTGTATCTATGATAGTGTTGTTTAGAGGTGTATCTGTGATAGTGTTGTTTAGAGGTGTATCTGTGATAGTGTTGTTTAGAGGTGTATCTATGATAGTGTTGTTTAGAGGTGTATCTGTGATAGTGTTGTTTAGAGGTGTATCTGTGATAGTGTTGTTTAGAGGTGTATCTGTGATAGTGTTGTTTAGAGGTGTATCTGTGATAGTGTTGTTTAGAGGTGTATCTGTGATAGTGTTGTTTAGAGGTGTATCTGTGATAGTGTTGTTTAGAGGTGTATCTGTGATAGTGTTGTTTAGAGGTGTATCTGTGATAGTGTTGTTTAGAGGTGTATCTATGATAGTGTTGTTTAGAGGTGTATCTATGATAGTGTTGTTTAGAGGTGTATCTATGATAGTGTTGTTTAGAGGTGTATCTGTGATAGTGTTGTTTAGAGGTGTATCTATGATAGTGTTGTTTAGAGGTGTATCTATGATAGTGTTGTTTAGAGGTGTATCTGTGATAGTGTTGTTTAGAGGTGTATCTGTGATAGTGTTGTTTAGAGGTGTATCTGTGATAGTGTTGTTTAGAGGTGTATCTGTGATAGTGTTGTTTAGAGGTGTATCTGTGATAGTGTTGTTTAGAGGTGTATCTGTGATAGTGTTGTTTAGAGGTGTATCTATGATAGTGTTGTTTAGAGGTGTATCTGTGATAGTGTTGTTTAGAGGTGTATCTGTGATAGTGTTGTTTAGAGGTGTATCTGTGATAGTGTTGTTTAGAGGTATATCTATGATGGTGTTGTTTAGAGGTGTATCTGTATCAGTGTTGTTTAGATGTGTATCTGTGATAGTGTTGTTTAGAGGTGTATCTATGATAGTGTTGTTTAGAGGTGTATCTGTATCAGTGTCGTTTAGAGGTGTATCTGTATCAGTGTTGTTTAGAGGTGTATCTGTGATAGTGTTGTTTAGAGGTGTATCTATGATAGTGTTGTTTAGAGGTGTATCTGTATCAGTGTTGTTTAGAGGTGTATCTATGATAGTGTTGTTTAGAGGTGTATCTGTGATAGTGTTGTTTAGAGGTGTATCTATGATAGTGTTGTTTAGAGGTGTATCTATGATAGTGTTGTTTAGAGGTGTATCTGTGATAGTGTTGTTTAGAGGTATATCTATGATAGTGTTGTTTAGAGGTGTATCTGTATCAGTGTTGTTTAGAGGTGTATCTGTGATAGTGTTGTTTAGAGGTGTATCTATGATAGTGTTGTTTAGAGGTGTATCTGTATCAGTGTTGTTTAGAGGTGTATCTGTATAGTGTTGTTTAGAGGTGTATCTGTGATAGTGTTGTTTAGAGGTGTATCTATGATAGTGTTGTTTAGAGGTGTATCTGTGATAGTGTTGTTTAGAGGTGTATCTATGATAGTGTTGTTTAGAGGTGTATCTATGATAGTGTTGTTTAGAGGTGTATCTATGATGGTGTTGTTTAGAGGTGTATCTGTGATAGTGTTGTTTAGAGGTGTATCTATGATAGTGTTGTTTAGAGGTGTATCTATGATAGTGTTGTTTAGAGGTGTATCTATGATAGTGTTGTTTAGAGGTGTATCTATGATAGTGTTGTTTAGAGGTGTATCTGTGATAGTGTTGTTTAGAGGTGTATCTATGATAGTGTTGTTTAGAGGTGTATCTATGATAGTGTTGTTTAGAGGTGTATCTGTGATAGTGTTGTTTAGAGGTGTATCTATGATAGTGTTGTTTAGAGGTGTATCTGTGATAGTGTTGTTTAGAGGTGTATCTATGATAGTGTTGTTTAGAGGTGTATCTATGATAGTGTTGTTTAGAGGTGTATCTATGATAGTGTTGTTTAGAGGTGTATCTATGATAGTGTTGTTTAGAGGTGTATCTATGATAGTGTTGTTTAGAGGTGTATCTGTGATAGTGTTGTTTAGAGGTGTATCTGTGATAGTGTTGTTTAGAGGTGTATCTATGATGGTGTTGTTTAGAGGTGTATCTGTGATAGTGTTGCTTAGAGGTGTATCTGTGATGTGTTGTTTAGAGGTGTATCTGTGATAGTGTTGTTTAGAGGTGTATCTGTGATAGTGTTGCTTAGAGGTGTATCTGTGATAGTGTTGTTTAGAGGTGTATCTGTGATAGTGTTGTTTAGAGGTGTATCTATGATAGTGTTATTTAGAGGTGTATCTATGATAGTGTTATTTAGAGGTGTATATTATCTTTATCTGCAGATTTATTTAAGCGGCTTCCGGGGAGCAACTTTAGAAAAACTGCGTAAAATCATAAACAGTGGTGGTGGAACGAGGTAAGAGAATCGGGTGTTTATTTTCATGAAATTTCATAGAGACCTCATCTGCTATTCACCATGAAACTACACCGGACATTCTCCAACAAAATAAAATATAGAGCTTACCAGCCATTTACCAACAAAATAAATATTGTGCTTCACCTACCATTCACCAGCAAAATAAATATAGAGCTTACCAACCATTCACCAGCAAAATAAATATAGAGCTTACCAGCCATTCACCAGCAAAATAAATATAGAGCTTACCAGCTATTCACCAGCAAAATAAATATAGAGCTTACTAGCCATTCACCAGCAAAATAAATATAGAGCTTACCAGCCATTCACCAACACAATAAATATAGAGCTTACCAGCCATTCACCAGCAAAATAAATATAGAGCTTACCAGCCATTCACCAACACAATAAATATAGAGCTTACCAACCATTCACCAGCAAAATAAATATAGAGCTTCACCGGCCATTTACCAACACAATAAATATAGAGCTTACCAGCCATTCACCAACACAATAAATATAGAGCTTACCAGCCATTCACCAGCAAAATAAATATAGAGCTTACCAGCCATTCACCAGCAAAATAAATATAGAGCTTACCAGCCATTCACCAGCAAAATAAATATAGAGCTTACCAACCATTCACCAACAAAATAAATATAGAGCTTACCAGCCATTCACCAGCAAAATAAATATAGAGCTTACCAGCCATTCACCAACACAATAAATATAGAGCTTACCAGTCATTCACCAACAAAATAAATATAGAGCTTACCAGCCATTCACCAACACAATAAATATAGAGCTTACCAGCCATTCACCAACACAATAAATATAGAGCTTACCAACCATTCACCAACACAATAAATATAGAGCTTCACCGGCCATTTACCAACACAATAAATATAGAGCTTACCAACCATTCACCAACAAAATAAATATAGAGCTTCACCGGCCATTCACCAACACAATAAATATAGAGCTTACCAGCCATTCACCAACACAATAAATATAGAGCTTACCAGCCATTCACCAACACAATAAATATAGAGCTTACCAGCCATTCACCAACACAATAAATATAGAGCTTACCAGCCATTCACCAGCAAAATAAATATAGGGCTTCACCGGCCATTCACCAACAAAATAAATATAGAGCTTCACCGGCCATTCACCAACAAAATAAATATAGAGCTTCACCGGCCATTCACCAACAAAATAAATATAGAGCTTCACCGGCCATTCACCAGCAAAATAAATATAGAGCTTACCAACCATTCACCAACAAAATAAATATAGAGCTTCACCGGCCATTCACCAACACAATAAATATAGAGCTTCACCGGCCATTCACCAACACAATAAATATAGAGCTTACCAACCATTCACCAACAAAATAAATATAGAGCTTCACCGGCCATTTACAAATATAATATATACCGGTAATAGTCCTTGACATGGAAATCAGAGATATTGGTCAGTTACTGCCCCCTGAATTCCCTTTAAAGAGGATAGATTGTTTTAATTGGGTCCTTGAAAACAATAGTAAAAACAAAGGTTCCAGCTAGAAGGACCAATAATCTTTATCTGCCAAGGGAGGTAATAGAAAAACCAGCAATGTATCTCTGTCCCCAAATAATTCTTGTGTACATATTTATCAGACATAGCTTGTGAGAGTGTGTTTTACGTTTATTTATCGTCGCTACCGGTTGCCCATATGAGCGACGCCTCCTGAATAGATTAGTCATTTTATATTTTTAGAGGATAGTGCAATGATACAGACAGAGACCCATTCCAGAGTCTCCTCTGGTTCTTTTACGTGCACGGTGTACAGCACCGACACGAGACCTCGGTTTAACGTCCCATCTGAAAGACTGTTAATTTTATTAGGGTCAGACATGGGATCGGTGCAGCAGATGTTTTATATAACACATGAATAATTGTTTTTTCAGGTTTAACCAAATAACTGACAACCTGACACATGTGGTGATTGGTGAAAGAATACTAAATGATATAGACATGATCAAATCCCTAACAAACAGGTAATAACTAGGGCTGGCAACGGATGTTTGAATATTCAAACGTTAAAATCGTATTCGAATATAAAATAATGACTTGTTTATATATTTTTCTCTCCCACTTAATGTAAAGCAAGCACAAGTAGTCACCTTTCTGATGACGGCGGCAGCGTCAACAATTCATTGCATATAGCTAATAAACGTCAAAATATAATGTGTTTCACAACTTGTATACTGTTTCTAGGGTTGTTCTTTGCCCCCTAACAAGTCCCACCCTCCCCTAATAATAGATTTCAGAAATGTTTTATGTTTAAAACAACCGTAAGCATTTTCATTTCTCAAAAACTGTGCCATGTATTGCTTTGGAACTTGGCATACACATCCTAGAACCAATTCTATACACCCACAGGAAGTTTCCAACCTACCACTGACCTTGAACTTTAAATTTTCCAATTTATTTGGAAAGCATAATATCATTTAAATAACTAAACTGCAATTAATTCATATAGCTATTAAAATCCAAACACGAAGGAATCAAAGTGCCCTGTACGAAAAGCTCTCTCGATTATGGCTCCAATGAAATAAGGTAGTGATGTCTTGATACGGACATAATCCCCTCCTACCCCCCATGTTATTTAACACAGTAGGACAAATGCATCCTATTTGACAAGACACATTCTGAGACGGTCATGTACTTTGAAATTAAACTTCTTTGTGTATGAAGCACATTAGGATGAACTGAAACTGTAAATACTGGATAAAATGCACCACACTGTAAACCATACATTTGTGGCATCGAAATGAACACACATAAGGTGCCTAGCCTAAACAAAATTGGTGAAATTTTGAATTTGTTTATTTCTTCAAACCTTTCCATACAGAGAAATCTTAGTTTCTCGGATCCACCAACTATAATGAAACGTTTCTAAACCTTCAGGCTAGATGAGAAGTTCGGTTTGGAGGGGGTTTTGATTTAGAGGATATTTTATGGGTAGTGGGTGGTGGTTGATGAAGTTTGGAACAAATTTCAACAACATTTCAGGTACAACACGAAATGACACTAATAGTAAAAATATATGTATACATGAGCATAGCCAAATCCATGGTCCGGCTGCCTGGGACAAGTGCCGGGCAATCAAAGATTTTCTGCTGGAAGGCCCGATCGGGCAAATGCTTTGAAAACCTTATTTTTTGACACTGAATATTTGAATGTTTACGACATCGTTGTGAAGTTTACAATGACTTGTCAAACATCTTATTAACTTTTACAATGAAGACGATATGCAACCTGCTTCATTGTTCCTTGTTAAATGCTTGCAATACACTTGATAATAATGCTTTCCATGTTCATTTGGTGAATCAGTTCGAATCATTTCGATCATACACCAAAACCAATAAATATTCTCTATGTACAGGAAATATGTAGAATATAAAACATGCACTTGCAACACACATGAAAATAATAGAGATATTTTACAGACCACATACAGTTAGCGCTCAGTGGTTGGTTGAATGTTTTAATCAAGAAAGGCTTGTGGAAGAGACGACATATCATACTGTAGAAGTCATTCAACCAATGCCAAAAACACCGGAAGTCAAAGGGTAAGCTTCTGTAACCGATGAATCAAATACTTAACGAAGAATCGACAAGTGAAATAAGTGTCACCGTTGTGTTCCTTTGACTAGTAGCATAATATTGCAAATAGCACTGTTATAGTACAATTGTACATGTATGTGTAATGGATATATGGTGGCAATAGCACTGTTATAGTACACTTGTACATGTATGGGTAATGGATATATGGTGGCAATAGCACTGTTATAGTACACTTGTACATGTATGTGTAATGGATATATGGTGGCAATAGCACTGTTATAGTACACTTGTACATGTATGTGTAATGGATATATGGTGGCAATAGCACTGTTATAGTACACTTGTACATGTATGTGTAATGGATATATGGTGGCAATAGCACTGTTATAGTACAATTGTACATGTATGTGTATGGGTAATGGATATATGGTGGCAATAGCACTGTTATAGTACACTTGTACATGTATGGGTAATGGATATATGGTGGCAATAGCACTGTTATAGTACACTTGTACATGTATGGGTAATGGATATATAGTGGCAATAGCACTGTTATAGTACACTTGTACATGTATGGGTAATGGATATATAGTGGCAATAGCACTGTTATAGTACACTTGTACATGTATGGGTAATGGATATATGGTGGCAATAGCACTGTTATAGTACACTTGTACATGTATTTGTATGGGTAATGGATATATGGTGGCAATAGCACTGTTATAGTACACTTGTACATGTATTTGTATGGGTAATGGATATATGGTGGCAATAGCACTGTTATAGTACAATTGTACATGTATCGGTAATGGATATATGGTGGCAATAGCACTTTTATTATGGTTTATAGTCCCATCCTACACTGTTAATATGGTTTATAGTCCAATCCAACACTGTTAATATGGTTTATAGTCCCATCCTACACTATTAATATGGTTTATAGTCCCATTCCTACACTGTTAATATGGTTTATAGTCCCATCGTACACTGTTAATATGGTGTATAGTCCCAATCCAACACTGTTAATATGGTTTATAGTCCCAATCCAACACTGTTAATATGGTTTATAGTCCCAGTCCTACACTATTAATATGGTTTATAGCCCCATTCCTACACTTATTATGGTTTATAGTCCCATTCCAACACTGTTAATATGGTTTATAGTCCCATCCTACACTTTTATTATGGTTTATAGTCCCAATCCAACACTGTTAATATGGTTTATAGTCCCAATCCAACACTGTTAATATGGTTTATAGTCCCAGTCCAACACTTTTAATATGGTTTATAGTCCCATCCAACACTGTTAATATGGTTTATAGTCCCAATCCAACACTGTTAATATGGTTTATAGTCCCATCCTACACTATTAATATGGTTTATAGTCCCAGTCCTACACTGTTAATATGGTTTATAGTCCCAATCCAACACTGTTAATATGGTTTATAGTCCCATTCCTACACTATTAATATGGTTTATAGCCCCATTCCAACACTGTTAATATGGTTTATAGTCCCATTCCAACACTGTTAATATGGTTTATAGTCCCATCCTACACTATTAATATGGTTTATAGTCCCATTCCAACACTGTTAATATGGTTTATAGTCCCATCCTACACTGTTAATATGGTTTATAGTCCCAATCCAACACTGTTAATATGGTTTATAGTCCCAGTCCTACACTATTAATATGGTTTATAGCCCCAGTCCTACACTTTTATTATGGTTTATAGTCCCAGTCCAACACTGTTAATATGGTTTATAGTCCCATTCCAACACTGTTAATATGGTTTATAGTCCCATCCTACACTATTAATATGGTTTATAGTCCCATTCCAACACTGTTAATATGGTTTATAGTCCCATCCTACACTGTTAATATGGTTTATAGCCCCAGTCCAACACTGTTAATATGGTGTATAGCCCCAGTCCTACATATTAATATGGTTTATAGTCCCATTCCAACACTGTTAATATGGTTTATAGCCCCAGTCCTACACTTTTATTATGGTTTATAGTCCCAATTCAACACTGTTAATATGGTTTATAGTCCCATTCCTACACTGTTAATATGGTGTATAGCCCCAGTCCTACACTTTTATTATGGTTTATAGTCCCAATCCAACACTGTTAATATGGTTTATAGTCCCAATCCAACACTGTTAATATGGTTTATAGTCCCATCCTACACTGTTAATATGGTTTATAGTCCCAAACCAACACTGTTAATATGGTTTATAGTCCCATTCCAACACTGTTAATATGGTTTATAGTCCCAATCCAACACTTTTATTATGGTTTATAGTCCCATTCCAACACTGTTAATATGGTTTATAGTCCCATCCTACACTGTTAATATGGTTTATAGTCCCAAACCAACATTGTTAATATGGTTTATAGTCCCAATCCTACACTATTAATATGGTTTATAGCCCCAATCCTACACTATTAATATGGTTTATAGTCCCAATCCAACACTGTTAATATGGTTTATAGTCCCAGTCCTACACTGTTAATATGGTTTATAGTCCCAACCTACACTGTTAATATGGTGGTTTATAGTCCCATTCCAACACTGTTAATATGGTTTATAGTCAGGGTATTAGCCAGAGAGCCGTCCAGCCGTCCAAATGGACGGCCAATCTCAGAAGTGGACGGCCACAAATTACGTTGGACGGCGTAGTGGACGGCCATTTCCATATGTTCTCAAATATATTTCGTAAACATGCTCAATTTCCACACCAAAAGCTCTGATGGAATGCGTTACTTTTTCGCAGTTTCGGTTTTGTTTCGAGTATTTTTCTAAGCGATCACATGACTGCTGCCAGTGAATCCCACACCGATTTCGTACGCCGACGCTGATTGGCCGATCGCCCGTCTGAACCTCAGCAAACAGCCAATCACAGAGCATCTTACGTCAGAGCGGTAGGTTTCGTTTCGTGTAAAAATGGCAGCAAAGCCGAAATCTGTCGCTGTTCGCAAAGACATTCGATCATTTTTCTCCACGAAAGCAGGTAGATCTATATATATGAACACAAATCTGTCATATATAAACAGCAATTTTTAATAACATATCAGTGTGTCACATCAGATTAATGACGCGAATCGCTGAAACTCTCCCGAAGTTAAACTTGGCTCTACTCCAACTTAATGAATATGCATGAGCGCTAATGTACCCAGAGAGCCCTGCCGTTTGGTTGCCCCGTAGCCTATTGGTGTATCGTGGGGGTGTGTTTCGGACGTCGTGTACATGTATTGTTATTATTGCCCAGCTGTCAGCAGCACGTGCTATTGTTTATATTTGGAAACGGGACCTTGACGAAGGGAAGTGATCAGATGGCCAGTTTGGGGTTCATAAGACATAATGGGGCAGAGTCTTATAATGGGTTGGGCCACTGGCTTAATGTAAATTAATATAGATCTACTAATAGACTAATTGTTTTAAATTTCAAGTTCAATGCAATGTTACATGTATATCTATTTTCTCAAAAACTTCCCTTGAATCAGATGACACATCATGCCTTGAAAATTCATATGCCAAAATGTGGAATCATAAATATATATGTGCCTCAGATACACTCCAGATACCTTCTGAAAAAACACAAAACACAAAATTTTCTCGGGGGGCGCCGTAACCCCCAGACCGGTTACGCTCCGCTCGCTCGCCAAGTCCACGTTCACAATTTATTTGGACTCCCTGTTTCTAATTCCTGGCTAATACCCTGTTTATAGTCCCATCCTACACTGTTAATATGGTTTATAGTCCCAATCCAACACTGTTAATATGGTTTATAGTCCCAATCCAACACTGTTAATATGGTTTATAGTCCCAATCCAACACTGTTAATATGGTTTATAGTCCCATTCCTACACTGTTAATATGGTTTATAGTCCCAACCTACAGTGTTAATATGGTTTATAGTCCCAATCCAACACTGTTAATATGGTTTATAGTCCCATCCTACACTATTAATATGGTTTATAGTCCCAATCCAACACTGTTAATATGGTTTATAGTCCCAATCCAACACTGTTAATATGGTTTATAGTCCCATCCTACACTATTAATATGGTTTATAGTCCCATCCTACACTGTTAATATGGTTTATAGTCCCAATCCAACACTGTTAATATGGTTTATAGTCCCAATCCAACACTGTTAATATGGTTTATAGTCCCAGTCCAACACTGTTAATATGGTTTATAGTCCCATTCCTACACTGTTAATATGGTTTATAGTCCCATTCCTACACTGTTAATATGGTTTATAGTCCCATCCTACACTGTTAATATGGTTTATAGTCCCAATCCAACACTGTTAATATGGTTTATAGTCCCAATCCAACACTGTTAATATGGTTTATAGCCCCATTCCTACACTGTTAATATGGTTTATAGTCCCAATCCAACACTGTTAATATGGTTTATAGTCCCAATCCAACACTGTTAATATGGTTTATAGTCCCAATCCAACACTGTTAATATGGTTTATAGTCCCATTCCAACACTGTTAATATGGTTTATAGTTCCAATCCAACACTGTTAATATGGTTTATAGTCCCAGTCCTACACTATTAATATGGTTTATAGCCCCAGTCCTACACTTTTATTATGGTTTATAGTCCCAGTCCAACACTATTAATATGGTGTATAGTCCCAGTCCTACACTGTTAATATGGTTTATAGTCCCATCCTACACTATTAATATGGTTTATAGTCCCGATCCAACACTGTTAATATGGTTTATAGTCCCAGTCCAACACTGTTAATATGGTTTATAGTCCCAATCCAACACTGTTAATATGGTTTATAGTCCCAATCCAACACTGTTAATATGGTTTATAGTCCCAACCTACACTGTTATTATGGTTTATAGTCCCAATCCAACACTGTTAATATGGTTTATAGTCCCATCCTACACTGTTAATATGGTGTATAGTCCCAATCCAACACTGTTAATATGGTTTATAGTCCCATTCCTACACTGTTAATATGGTTTATAGTCCCAACCTACACTGTTAATATGGTTTATAGTCCCAATCCAACACTGTTAATATGGTTTATAGTCCCATCCTACACTGTTAATATGGTGTATAGTCCCAATCCAACACTGTTAATATGGTTTATAGTCCCATCCTACACTATTAATATGGTTTATAGTCCCATTCCAACACTGTTAATATGGTTTATAGTCCCATCCTACACTATTAATATGGTTTATAGTCCCAGTCCAACACTGTTAATATGGTTTATAGTCCCATCCTACACTATTAATATGGTTTATAGTCCCATTCCAACACTGTTAATATGGTTTATAGTCCCATCCTACACTATTAATATGGTTTATAGTCCCATTCTAACACTGTTAATATGGTTTATAGTCCCAATCCAACACTGTTAATATGGTGTATAGCCCCAGTCCAACACTGTTAATATGGTGTATAGTCCCAATCCAACACTGTTAATATGGTTTATAGTCCCATTCCAACACTGTTAATATGGTTTATAGTCCCATCCTACACTATTAATATGGTTTATAGCCCCATCCTACACTTTTATTATGGTTTATAGCCCCATCCTACACTTTTATTATGGTTTATAGCCCCAGTCCAACACTGTTAATATGGTTTATAGTCCAAGTCCTATATAGAGCTTGTATTCCTAATGCTATATGTTTGTTCTGTTTGTTTGGGTATTGCGTGCAATGCTCTGTATGTTTGTGTATTGCGTGCAATGTTCTGTATGTTTGGGTATTGCGTGCAATGTTCTGTATGTTTGGGTATTGCGTGCAATATTCTGTATGTTTGTGTATTGCGTGCACTGTTCTCTATGTTTGTGTATTGCGTGCAATGTTCTGTATGTTTGGTTATTGCGTGCAATGTTCTGTTTGTTTGGGTATTGCGTGCAATGTTCTATATGTTTGGGTATTGCGTGCAATGTTCTGTTTGTTTGGGTATTGCGTGCAATGTTCTGTTTGTTTGTGTATTGCGTGCAATGTTCTCTATGTTTGTGTATTGCGTGCAATGTTCTGTATGTTTGGTTATTGCGTGCACTGTTCTGTTTGTTTGGGTATTGCATGCAATGTTCTGTTTGTTTGGGTATTGCGTGCAATGTTCTGTATGTTTGGTTATTGCGTGCAATGTTCTGTATGTTTGTGTATTGCGTGCAATGTTCTATATGTTTGTGTATTGCGTGCAGTGTTCTGTATGTTTGTGTATTGCGTGCAATGTTCTGTATGTTTGGGTATTGCGTGCAATGTTCTGTTTGTTTGGGTATTGCGTGCAATGTTCTGTTTGTTTGGGTATTGCGTGCAATGTTCTGTATGTTTGGTTATTGCGTGCAATGTTCTGTTTGTTTGGGTATTGCGTGCAATGTTCTGTTTGTTTGGGTATTGCGTGCAATGTTCTGTATGTTTGGTTATTGCGTGCAATGTTCTATATGTTTGGGTATTGCGTGCAATGTTCTGTATGTTTGGTTATTGCGTGCAATGTTCTGTATGTTTGTGTATTGCGTGCAATGGTCTATATGTTTGTGTATTGCGTGCAATGGTCTATATGTTTGTGTATTGCGTGCAATGTTCTATATGTTTGGGTATTGCGTGCAATGTTCTGTTTGTTTGAGTATTGCGTGCCATGTTCTATATGTTTGGGTATTGCGTGCAATGTTCTGTATGTTTGTGTATTGCGTGCAATGTTCTGTTTGTTTGGGTATTGCGTGCAATGTTCTGTATGTTTGTGTATTGCGTGCAATGTTCTGTTTGTTTGGGTATTGCGTGCAATGTTCTATATGTTTGGGTATTGCGTGCAATGTTCTGTTTGTTTGGGTATTGCGTGCAATGTTCTGTTTGTTTGTGTATTGCGTGCAATGTTCGGGTATTGCGTGCAATGTTCTGTATGTTTGTGTATTGCGTGCAATGTTCTGTATGTTTGGTTATTGCGTGAAATGTCCTGTATGAAACATTATCGTGTTCTACTCTCATGCAACAGTGTACGGAAGAAGTCTCGGAGAGTGGAAGTAGATATCACTGTGTCTAAAGAAGTTACCAAGAAGGACGATGAGGACATGCAGGATATCATGAGTCAATACCTCCATAACGAGCAGCCGAAACATACAGGTATAGCCCATGATATCATGAGTCAATACCTCCATAACGAGCAGCCGAAACATACAGGTATAGCCCATGATATCATGAGTCAATACCTCCATAACGAGCAGCCGAAACATACAGGTATAGCCCATGATATCATGAGTCAATACCTCCATAACGAGCAGCCGAAACATACAGGTATAGCCCATGATATCATGAGTCAATACCTCCATAACGAGCAGCCGAAACATACAGGTATAGCATAAGATATCATGAGTCATTACCTCCATAACGAGCAGCCAATACATACAGGTATAGCGTAAGATATCACGAGTCAATACCTCCATAACGAGCAGCCGAAACATACAGTTATAGCGTAAGATATCATGAGTCAATACCTCCATAACGAGCAGCCGAAACATACAGTTATAGCGTAAGATATCATGAGTCAATACCTCCATAACGAGCAGCCGATACATACAGGTATAGCGTAAGATATCATGAGTCAATACCTCCATAACGAGCAGCCGAAACATACAGTTATAGCGTAAGATATCATGAGTCAATACCTCCATTACGAGCAGCCGATATATACAGGTATAGTGTAAGATATCATGAGTCAATACCTCAATAACGAGCAGCCGAAACATACAGGTATAACGTATGATATCATGAGTCAATAAACAATGTTTATATTGCTCCATTATAATGTACATATTGCTCATTACAAACATGCATATTGCTCCATTATAATGTACATATTGCTCCATTACAAACATACATGTTGCTCCATTACAAACATATATATTGCTCCATTACAAACATACATATTGCTCCATTACAATGTACATATTGCTCCATTACAAACATACATACTGCTCCATTACAACATACATATTGCTCCATTACAAACATACATATTGCTCCATTACAAACATACATATTGCTCCATTACAACATACATATTGCTCCATTACAAACATACATACTGCTCCATTACAACATACATATTGCTCCATTATAATGTACATATTGCTCCATTACAAACATATATTGCTTCATTACAAACATACATATTGCTCCATTATAATGTACATATGGCTCCATTACAAACATATATTGCTCCATTACAAACATACATATTGCTCCATTACTAACATACATATTGCTCATTACAAACATACATATTGCTCCATTATAATGTACATATGGCTCCATTACAAACATACATATTGCTCCATTACAAACATACATATTGCTACATTACAAACATACATGTGGCACATTACAAACATACATATTGCTCCATTACAAACATACATATTGCTCCATTACAAACATATATATTGCTCCATTACAAACATACATATTGCTCCATTACAAACATACATACTGCTTCATTACAACATACATATTGCTCCATTACAAACATACATGTGGCACATTACAAACATACATATTGCTCCATTACAAACATATATATTGCTCCATTACAAACATACATATTGCTCCATTACAAACATACATATTGCTCCATTACAAACATACATATTGCTCCATTACAAACATATATATTGCTCCATTACAAACTTATATATTGCTCCATTACAAACATACATATTGCTCCATTACAAACATACATATTGCTCCATTACAACATACATATTGCTCCATTACAAACATACATATTGCTCCATTACAACATACATATTGCTCCATTACAAACATACATATTGCTCCATTACAATGTACATATTGCTCCATTACAATATAGCCTGTTGTTTAGGTTTAGATGTAGCAAGATCTAACGAGACTACGGTGGGTGCAGGTGATGTGGATGATGACCAGACGCAGGATCCAGACAGCTCTACAGGTCTGTAGGCCAGCCCTTGACCCGATACCATTATTCATACATTACTGGATTCTTACTCTGTTTATTGTTCCAATGATTGCGCATTACACTTTCTTAAACAAATATAACTAATAATATGTTGGATATTAATATATATCTCGTTTCAATGAATGATGTGATATCTTGTTGCAATGAATGATGTCAGATTTATATCTTGTTGTAATGAGTGATGTGTATATCTTGTTGCAATGAATGATGTGATGTGTATATCTTGTTGCAATGAATGATGTGATGTGTATATCTTGTTGCAATGAATGATGTGATGTGTATATCTTGTTGCAATGAATTATGTGATGTGTATATCTTGTTGCAATGAATTATGTGATGTGTATATCTTGTTGCAATGAATGATGTGATGTGTATATCTTGTTGCAATGAATGATGTGATATGTATATCTTGTTGCAATGAACGATGTGATGTGTATATCTTGTTGCCATGAATGATGTGATGTGTATATATTGTTGTCATGAATGATGTGATGTGTATATCTTGTTGCAATGAATGATGTCAGATTTATATCTTGTTGCAATGAGTGATGTGTATATCTTGTTGCAATGAATGATGTGATGTGTATATCTTGTTGCAATGAATGATGTGATGTGTGTATCTTGTTGCAATGAATGATGTGATGTGTATATCTTGTTGCAATGAATGATGTGATGTGTATATCTTGTTGCAATGAATGATGTGATGTGTATATCTTGTACAGTGAATGTAGAAGGATGTATATCTTGTTACAGTGAATGTAGAGGGATGTATGTCTTGTTACAGTGAATGTAGAGGGATGTATATCTTGTTACAGTGAATGTAGAGGGATGTATATCTTGTTACAGTGAATGTAGAGGGATGTATATCTTGTTACAGTGAATGTAGAGGGATGTATATCTTGTTACAGTGAATGTAGAGGGATGTATATCTTGTTACAGTGAATGTATAGGGATGTATATCTTGTTACAGTGAATGTAGAGGGATGTATATCTTGTTACAGTGAATGTAGAGGGATGTATATCTTGTTACAGTGAATGTAGAAGGATGTATATCTTGTTACAGTGAATGTAGAGGGAGGTGTATTTGCTGGGAGAAGCTTTGTGTTTTATGGTTTCACTGGGGATGTATATCTTGTTACAGTGAATGTAGAGGGAGGTGTATTTGCTGGGAGAAGCTTTGTGTTCTATGGTTTCACCGAAGACGACATTCCTGTTCTTTCATCATACATCAAAGAAAATGGAGGTAGTACTGGTTCTTCAATTTGTTTATTTGTATATAAAAAGCTACAATAAATATAAGTAATTACAATGACTAGGAAAGAAAATGGTAGACCGCCTCGCTACTGCATTATTTCTGCGAGAGATATTCTTTTGACGCCGTTTGTCTGAGCATGCATCAGGAGTCAGTTCTCAGAAACCAAGGTGTGGAGGTTTATGAAACTTGAAATAAATGAGGGATACCAACGAATAGCGATTTTGCAATTCGAATATTCGATCAGGAAGGTATTCGAATATTCGATAAAATTCTATAAAAAACTCAAAACTCTTATAAAATTGCCAAATTAACCTACTTTCTTTTTTGCAAATGTTATCTTCTTCCTGTAAGGCCATGCAAATATGACAATGACTTATTCCGTTATTGTTATTGGCCACTGTACATTCATGGGCGTTTAAAACAAATTGAATACTAGTATACAGTCATTCACACTCTTCATCATATTGATTGAATACTAGTATACAGTCATTCACACTCTTCATCATATTGATTGAATACTAGTATACAGTCATTCACACTCTTCATCATATTGATTGAATACTAGTATACAGTCATTCACACTCTTCATCATATTGATTGAATACTAGTATACAGTCATTCACACTCTTCATCATATTGATTGAATACTAGTATACAGTCATTCACACTCTTCATCATATTGATTGAATACTAGTATACAGTCATTCACACTCTTCATCATATTTTCAGGCACACTGTTACAGGGTAATGCTCGTAGAATCCCTGACTATGCTATTGTACCGATAGACGGCTACCCAGTGGATAGGACTGTTAAGGACATAGCTACTAATGCTTGGCTGGTATGGCAATTATTATTGTAATATTGTAGAATGTGCCTGACTATGTATTATAGGTACCATCCATACTCACCTATAACAGGAGTTTCTTGCCACCAGATGTATATGTATAATTTGTGTTGTTATTTATTTAGTTTAGTTTAATCATATTTTATTGCTCGATTCGTTTTACATATACATGTGAATACAAAACATGACAAATTAAAGAAAGGCAAAGATTAGTTACGGCCCGACGATGTATTGATGTCTACGGTGGTTATTGTGAGCTTTTACTTGTATTGCAGCAAATGTGTATAGAACATAATGTACTGTTTGATTTGACCAAGAATCCATTGTTTACACCAATAGAGCTTAATATAGAGAACCTACCACTGGATGACTGTGTCGTCTCTATCAGGTAAGTGTCCCTTATCATGACCTAAATATTCAATAAATAATTACACTCACACTAATCCCAGCTCCTTTATTCAACCAACTTCTTTTTAAATTAATCTCTTATTTTCATGCTCCGATTTCATATTTTCTTTTCTTGAACTTTCATCAAATATTCATTTAAATGTTAACTATTTTCTTGCCTGAACTATTTACATCATATTCATCCTGAACTATTTACATCATATTCATCCTGAACTATTTACATCATATTCATCCTGAACTATTTACCTACTAATACCATCAATTGTGGTTCACAAAATAATTCAAAATTGTTTAGCATATATCCTGACTAGGTTTCACGTATTTTTCATGTTAAATATAGTATGCTTCTGTCTATTGCATAAACAACCAATGAGGGACCTCGCTGGCTTTTTATTACCTCCCTTGGCAGATAAAGTCTTATTTATCCCTAAATGTATAGAGGTCCTTTCTGTTGGAATATTTGTTTTTGCTGTTATTCCCTAACCAGATGTTGCGTTATGATAAATGTGATTTTATCCAAATCATGTTAATTAACTGATAAAACAAATTTACAGATAAGTACCCATTGGATATACTGTAGGATATCTGTCGAGATATAGTAACATAATAATTATAAGATGAGAATGTGGGTGAAAATTGATAGCATGTTGTGCAAAGGAAACAACGATAAAAACAGAGGAAACGATTTGAGAGGACCTACATACTTTTAGGGAGTAATCACCAATGTCTCACCAATGTCTCTTATTGATATCAATTAAAACTTTATTTATTGTGAGTTTTTACAAAACAAATAACGTTAGCATTGTAGTGATAGATGGGGAAGAATTATAAAAGTTTTCTTACATTCTAGTCTGTTTCAGTCTATTGCTGTTAATTTATGTGTAAAATGTTTATTTCCTTGTATAGCCCTTTTCAGAAAGTAGGTTATCTCCCTTGCGAAAATCGATCGTATTCGGAACGCTTCGGACACTGGGTAGTATTTTCGATAATGGCGGATCGCGGTAAAGAAAACGATTGTTATCTCGAAGATTTGGCTATTGACAAGCTTAACGTATCGCAATTAAAAGATTATTTACGTTTACACCATCAGTATGTAACCGGGAAAAAGATTAATCTAGTATCACGTGCGAAGGGTATCAGAAAATTGGGATTAAACGATGTGAACGTTGACCAAAGAAACTCGGAAGTGTTTGAACGAAGGAAATGTGAGAAGTTGATCACGCCTCTTGGCGAGGAATTACCTCATCCAAGGACATTAAAATTGTGGACATGTACTTTAATTGATATCCCCGACTTCAGTGATGGTGACATCTACAACTATTTTGTGTTAAAGATGAAAACAAAGAAACAATTGAGAGCCAAAGTGTATTATGCAGACAGACATGTACATAGCATCATGTACCACGAGATTGATGATAAATGTGAGTATTGTTTCGTGAAATGCAAAGTTATGCCATCCTTGCCAAGTGCCAATGTCAAACAGAACCCAGACCATGATGTGTGGCTTTGCCTGTCTAAAGTCACTGGCCAGGTCCATTCTGCAGAATGTGATTGCACAGCAGGGTAAGTCGAGTGATAATTATAATACATTATGTATACAGATTATTTATTCTACTGTTCTTCGTTGATATCGAATAACCCATTATCACTTCTGGAAACCTGTCACTGTGCCAGTGTGACATACATGTTAAAGTAACCTATGGGGGAAAGTGTGGCTCATGTGAGATTCGAACCATCGACCCCCCAATCACTAGTACGGTGCTCTACAGACTGAGCTAGCCATGTGTTTGTCTCAACTGAGCTAACCGTGTGTCTGTCTAACCTCTAATCCCACATTGTTTCACTAGTACTATCCAGGTCTAATCGACACAGAATGGGGCAATAACATTTACCGGCACCTGTTCCTGTATATTAAGTACTGTCAATACAACAATTTATTAAATATGTCATTACAGGCTTTTTAGTCAGTATTGATATGATGTAAGGTTCTTGCACCGAGTTCCAGAACCAATAAAAATGACTTAATTGGTATCAACGAAGGAAGCTGCATTTTATCAATACTGATTCAACTTGATATGCATGTTTTTAATATTTATATTACTGCCGCATTTCTTTGATGAACATTTGGTATCATTTAATCTTGTTATATATGGCATGTATGTCATAAAAATCATTGAAATTCAAGGATTCAACTCGATACAAAATTAAGTTGGGAGGAGTGTTGAAACCAATGTCTTAATTTACACTAGTTAATTTTATGTCAATTATGGAACAAGTTCTTATAACTTATATTATTCACTCACGACACCTCATTCCTGATGGTATCCATCGCCACGTGGGTATGAGAGGGAAGCCAGCTTTCCCTTTTTATGCAGAGCGTCGAGTTAGGGAATGGCTGGTACCATTTTTATTTCATCTTTGGTATGACGTGACCACAGATCGAACCGGGGACCTCTTGCACTTGAAGCGGTCACTGACTCTCTCTACCACTGAGCTATCAAGACGGTTAAATATCTTAATGCCTCGATACTTTACCGAGATATAGAACATATTATGTTGTATAAGTATGCTAAGTTTTTTTTAACATTGTATTTTCAGAAGTGGTGAAGCCTGTAACCATATTGGAGCTATAATGTATGCCCTATCTGACATCACATCTAAGAAGAAAGATGGAACTCTGTCATCAACATCCAACAAATGTGTGTGGGACCAATTTAATAATCCACGTAAAAGGAAATTAACACCAAAAAAAGCTAGTGAACTGACATTCCGGAAATATACATTTGAATCTGAAACAGCACCAGTGAAAAAACCTGTCAGTAAAGAACTTTTTAAAAGCTCTGTAAATGAGGAGAAATTTAGACTTAATCTGTTAAAGTGTAATCTATGTGCAGGCTGGTTGTTAAATTTTGTGGAGGAAAAGGTAGAAGAAGAAATCCCGAAATTCCTCAATGTTATTTACAATTTCATGGATAATGTGAATTTAAGGAGTATGGAAGTGAATGAGACATTGTCGGATATCATGGATGGACTAACACTGACAGAGAGTGAATGTGAAATGGTAGAACAGTTAACACGTGGCCAAGGAAAGAGTATAGTTTGGCAGGATGAAAGAAAAACGAGACTGACTGCTTCCAACTTTGGTGAGGTTATGTCACTGAAATCGCAGACAGCTCCTGAAGGACCAATTAAGAGATTTTTTTATTCATCCATCAAAAATAAGTACATGACTTGGGGAATTAAACATGAACCAGCTGCCAGGAGAAAATATGTACTAACAATGAAAAAAACAATTCCAGATATAACTGTTACCGAGTCGGGGTTATGTGTGAAGGGAGATGTACCGTACCTTGGTGCGAGTCCCGATGGCATTATTAACTACACTGCAAATGGCCAAACAGAAACGGGGGTTTTGGAGATAAAGTGTCCTGCATCGGACAAGTGGAAAATACTACCCCCATAGATTGTGCTAAAGACGCAGACTTTTATTGTGAAATAAATCCAACTACAAATATGTGTAAATTAAAGGTACATCATAAATACTATTACCAGGTGCAGGGATAGATGGCTTTGACTGGAAAGAAATGGTGCGATTTTGTTGTCTGGACACTGGCTGGAATTTCAATCGAACGAATTGCATTCAATGAGGAATGTTGGTCAGGAATGTTCATTAAATTGAAGGATTTTTATCTGAATGCTGTTCTTCCAGAACTGTTTTCTAGAAGGGTACAACGGGGGTTGAAGTTATATGACTGAAATATTTTGTTTGTTATGTATTTAAAATGTATATATACAGTAAAACCTCACCTAAAGACCACCTCACTAATTAAACCACCTCAAAATTATGATCACCATTTTAGGTCCATTAATTTGCACTGTTTTGCTTTTTATTTAACTTCAATATTCAGATTAGCTCAATAATGAGATAAGTTTTCAAGTGTCCCAAAGGTGGTCTTATTATTGAGCCTTTACTGTATTCATTAGGCTTCATGTCCATTTACCCAGAAATAATGTCATTTGTAGCCGACAGTAACTCAAAACGTGAATATTAATGTAGTAATTCTATGTTAATGAGTTGTTGTAGATGTCCTTGAAGTTTGTGTGACATGTATGTATTTAAATGTGTTTATTGAATACACTGATCAATATGAAAATGGTTCTTGTGTCTTTAAATTTGTAGTCTGGTTTTGCAAGAGCAATATTATAATGCAGACATCCGACTGCAGATCTTATTGAACTGTACAGTAAAGTTTTGCTAATAAGAACATTGAAATAGGTAGTTTTAATATACATATATAATATACATGTAATTATTAAATTTTAGAATTTTAGTACAATTACACATAAATGCATAATTGAAGTATTCTTAATATCAGAACTTTACTGTACTAGAATAGATTTACTCCGGAATTCTATGCAATCTGGTTTTTCCACACTAATCCTGCGGTACAAACAACTTTTACAGTTATTCACCCTTTTGGTACAATAAATATTCATGTATGGACAATTGGAATGGGTAATACTTATTTAAATCACAATAGCATTAGCAAAGGATTACGGTAAATATTATTTGTACCGCATGTACATTAGAGGGAAAACCGTAATCTTGCGAATTCCGGATTACATTGTACATCTATTGGTTTGGTCAGATAAATCATAGGTTATCATCCCTTTAATAATCGATGCATCTTGTATTTTTTCCACCGGAAAATAGTTTTAAACACATATAGAGTGATGATAACCTAGGATATCTTTGGCCAATTGTGAAGCTGTTGAGCATCACACCTCAAATGTCATAAGAACAAATCATCCATATGAAGTTATATAACATTTATTGCACAAATAAAACCATCTTATTATATTAATAACGTCAGATAAAATGTGTTGCAACAAAACATAATAAATTATACACATAGTATCTGCTGTACAGTCAAACCTGTATTATTAAAGACCACCTGCATAAATCACAGGGATTCGGCACGTTTGGGGGTACTAGTATATGTATTTAAGTACAGGGATTCTACTCTGTGGAATGTCAGATTTCGCATCGATCAGTAAAATGGCCCTATCTGAAACAATTTTGAACAAATCTGTCCAAATATAACGCCTATCCCGCCCGAGTCTTTATACTTCAATCGTTTGCAAAGTATACATGCACGCAGCTTAAAGTTGCGTTTTATTTGAATAACAATATAAAGACTCGGGATAGGCGTTACATTTGGACAGATTTGTTTAAAATTGTTTCAGATAGGGCCATTTACTGATCGATGCGAAATCTGACATTCCACAGAGTAGAATCCCTGTACTTAAATACATATACTAGTACCCCCAAACGTGCTGAATCCATGTGGCATAAATCACTATATTACAAAGCACTACTACTGTAAAGCAATACAGATTCATGTAGAGAGAGAACAGTTATTCACCTCTTTGGGACCAGAGGTGGAAGAAGGTTTGTTAGGCTTACACAAATCTTCCAAATTTTAGATGCCTGAGAGGACATTGTGATTGGCCTTGGACAATACGGAAGTTTTTTATTCGTTCCATTTCTCTCTCAACATGAATCCGTAGATTTGCTATTGCTTTTGTAGCTTCAACTTCATGAGGCAGAAATTGTTTCTTCTTTTTTTTGAATGGGGGTATTATCAAGTCTACACCATTTGGAGTTGTTAAGTCTGATATAAGGAAACCCTTATCTACCATGATGGCATCACCTTCCTCACACAAGTCTACAAGACCACATTTCTTTGTAATTTGTTTATCACTGATACTTCCTGGATACAAGTCCGATACAAATGTCACAATTCCTGCAGGACTTATCCCAATCAAGGACTTCCACGTCATGTTCGACTTATAGTCACTATACATTAAGGACTTCAATTGCAACGAGCAAGGTGTTTCTGTGCGAATCTCCGTACAGTCTATTATAATTCTACACTTTGGATACTTTCTGAAGAATCTCTGGGGCATGGTGTCGTTAATGTTTTTTCTGGAGGGCCATTTCACTAAAAAACTTAGACTTGTGTCCAGGTAATTCACCCAACGATTGAAGACAGAGCTGCATGTCCCCACTGAAACATGGAAGCGCTCGGCCAAATCCTCCAGTAAAAGTCCAAGTCGTAGCCTCATTAACACCATAAAAAATTCATCGATCAGTCTAAGGGACTTTGGTCTGCCCTTGTTGTTCACTGGCATACCACCCTATAGTTCATCGAACAAACATTGAAATGTTCCAGCATCTGGAATACCAGTATAGAATAACACTTTGCTGTTGCTGTGTTTGACGTCATCAAATGTAAACGATGGTCTCTTCGCCTGGCAGCCAGTTGAATGTGTTTCCACAGTTGGTGTTTGGGTAGATGTGGTCACTGGGATTCTAGTTTCAACTGTCTGTGTCTCTACAGATACCATATCTGGCCGGGTTTGTTGTGACTGGTGGCGGATTCTGGATGGAGTTGGTCTGAATTCCCCATAATCATGTAGCTGGAATTAGATAGAAGAGAATGTATCACATCTAGTGTCTTATAATTACTAGACAGATAGACATACACATTGGTAGGACTTGGTAGCTCAGTTTGTCTAATTTGTAACAGTGCCTGCACTGTAAGCAGGAGAAACTGGGTTTGAGTCCCGGTTGAGCCACAATTTTATCATCACCTGTTTAAAATGGTGCAAAACATAAATAATAATATGGCTACTGGTATGTTTCTCAGACTCTGGGAATTCAGGACATATTCTAAATCTTGGAGGGGGTACCAGTATGTGTATCCAGGTAAGCTATATAGTGATAAATTGATAGGCTTAGTGACCCTGTGGCTTGCTAGTTCATTTGGTAGAGTGCCCACATGGTTAGCAGAATGACATGAACTGTGAATATTCAGCTACAATGATTTGGTTCCTGATTATTATCGGGTTTAGTGCCATTTTCACAATGTTTTCCTAGATTCATCCAGCAGTACCAAATTGTTCTTCACATGAGAAGTACGTGGCATTATCACAGAAGTACGTGGCATTATCACAGAAGTACGTGGCATTATCACAGAAGTACGTGGCATTATCACAGAAGTACGTGGCATTATCACATAAGAACATTTCAGGCCCATTCCGAGTATCGGAACATGATACAGGCCACAAATCAGTGTTCAATACACTTGACTAACCAAACAGCGTGATAAAATGCCCCTCATTAATTGTTTGTGATGCATTATAAATATAATGCGACCACACTTACCCTAAGTGATATATCTAATACAGATTCATTGCCATCTACAGGTATTCCAATTGTTTCACTCTCAAAACTAATGTCTGGTGATCTGATTTCTGATACCATCTCGAGCTCACTCTCAGAAGTGATGTCTGTGGCATCAGTTGAGACTGTAGCTGTCATAGTTTCTGTCATACTCACATTCTGAAAAACAAGGTGATAAGTCTTTTAAGATAACATTAAAACAAGTAAACACATCAATTATTTTAAAAAACACATATTGTCAGACATTGTGTAACTGGCTTTAATAATATATATTCAAAATATTAATGTGCACTTCGACAAGGCGGTGGATTTTTTTATTTTCTACATCACGCTCACTAGATACATACAAATGATACATGTACAGTTGAAAATGGTAAACTGGTTTTTTACATTCAATTTTTACTAAAATATTTTAGGAACAGTTTATATCTAGCCTCTAGTAGGAAAAGCAGCATATTCATCTGGTGGTGAATGTAATATATATTGCCGGGGAGTAGTTATAGTAAAAAAGTTGCAGTACATGTATTTGAATATGTACCATGCGCAAGTAGGCTAGATAGCTAGAACGTCTCTGGTATATTCGGATAGGGCATTTTGTTCAGTTTTGACATTCTATAAATGAATTTTTGAGAAGCATGTGTATGCAGCTGCATGTTTTGCATACACGTAGCTACATCGTACATGCCTGATTGTACCTATGGTCATGCTAGGACATGATAATTTATGAACTCCGTTTGTAATATACTAATGTATTAACTGATTAACCAGTTTACAGTGTGTCATCTAACAGATCTAATATCTACATGACTATAAGTAGCTGGTACAGTATTTATTTTGGACATATATATGTAAGTTTGAATGAAATTGAAAAATATATAATATTATTCACGAAAAACATCGTATTTTTTTTTTACCGATAATTTGTAGACTTTTTCATCGCCATTCGCTTTGGGGAAGTAGCAAGGTAAGGGATTTCCTTTCGTGGGCCCCGATCGTCCAAGAAAATGAACACCACACATCCTCGTCTGGTCGCTGTTGACGAATACGAAGTTGGGTCGAGCATGCTTGCATCGTAGAATCCAAACCTTCCTAACTCTCAAATCAGCTGGAAATCGATGCATGGATATCTTCTTTCCATCTACTACCTTCCCGCCGTGGTTTTTACACACACAGCAATATCTCTGCTTCGACGGCATAGTCGTATGTTTGTAATTTCAATGTACGTAGACGTATTATTTATAATGGTGATCAATTTGTATACTACCCGGAAGTGAGCAGGTGCGCGCTCCACGCGTTTAGTGTCTCCGATTGATATGTGAGAAATAGTGCCTCTGAGCAGCTCCACTTGTGAGAGACACCCAGGGGTGGAGGAGCTAGAAGGTGATATGTGAGAAATAGTGCCTCTGAGCAGCCCCACTTGTGAGAGACACCCAGGGGTGGAGGAGCTAGAAGGTGATATGTGAGAAATAGTGCCTCTGAGCAGCCCCACTTGTGAGAGACACCCAGGGGTGGAGGAGCTAGAAGGTGATATGTGAGAAATAGTGCCTCTGAGCAGCCCCACTTGTGAGAGACACCCAGGGGTGGAGGAGCTAGAAGGTGATATGTGAGAAATAGTGCCTCTGAGCAGCTCCACTTGTGAGAGACACCCAGGGGTGGAGGAGCTAGAAGGTGATATGTGAGAAATAGTGCCTCTGAGCAGCCCCACTTGTGAGAGACACCCAGGGGTGGAGGAGCTAGAAGGTGATATGTGAGAAATAGTGCCTCTGAGCAGCTCCACTTGTGAGAGACACCCAGGGGTGGAGGAGCTAGAAGGTGATATGTGAGAAATAGTGCCTCTGAGCAGCTCCACTTGTGAGAGACACCCAGGGGTGGAGGAGCTAGAAGGTGGTGTGTGAGAAATAGTGCCTCTGAGCAGCCCCACTTGTGAGAGACACCCAGGGGTGGAGGAGCTAGAAGGTGATATGTGAGAAATAGTGCCTCTGAGCAGCCCCACTTGTGAGAGACACCCAGGGGTGGAGGAGCTAGAAGGTGGTGTGTGAGAAATAGTGCCTCTGAGCAGCCCCCTTGTGAGAGACACCCAGGGGTGAGGAGCTAGAAGGTGGTGTGTGAGAAATAGTGCCTCTGAGCAGCCCCACTTGTGAGAGACACCCAGGGGTGGAGGAGCTAGAAGGTGATATGTGAGAAATAGTGCCTCTGAGCAGCTCCACTTGTGAGAGACACCCAGCCCACTTGAGAGACACCCAGGGTGGAGGAGCTAGAAGGTGATATGTGAGAAATAGTGCCTCTGAGCAGCCCCACTTGTGAGAGACACCCAGGGGTGGAGGAGCTAGAAGGTGATATGTGAGAAATAGTGCCTCTGAGCAGCCCCACTTGTGAGAGACACCCAGGGGTGGAGGAGCTAGAAGGTGATATGTGAGAAATAGTGCCTCTGAGCAGCTCCACTTGTGAGAGACACCCAGGGGTGGAGGAGCTAGAAGGTGATATGTGAGAAATAGTGCCTCTGAGCAGCTCCACTTGTGAGAGACACCCAGGGGTGGAGGAGCTAGAAGGTGATATGTGAGAAATAGTGCCTCTGAGCAGCTCCACTTGTGAGAGACACCCAGGGGTGGAGGAGCTAGAAGGTGATATGTGAGAAATAGTGCCTCTGAGCAGCCCCACTTGTGAGAGACACCCAGGGGTGGAGGAGCTAGAAGGTGATATGTGAGAAATAGTGCCTCTGAGCAGCCCCACTTGTGAGAGACACCCAGGGGTGGAGGAGCTAGAAGGTGGTGTGTGAGAAATAGTGCCTCTGAGCAGCCCCACTTGTGAGAGACACCCAGGGGTGGAGGAGCTAGAAGGTGATATGTGAGAAATAGTGCCTCTGAGCAGCTCCACTTGTGAGAGACACCCAGGGGTGGAGGAGCTAGAAGGTGATATGTGAGAAATAGTGCCTCTGAGCAGCCCCACTTGTGAGAGACACCCAGGGGTGGAGGAGCTAGAAGGTGATATGTGAGAAATAGTGCCTCTGAGCAGCCCCACTTGTGAGAGACACCCAGGGGTGGAGGAGCTAGAAGGTGATATGTGAGAAATAGTGCCTCTGAGCAGCTCCACTTGTGAGAGACACCCAGGGGTGGAGGAGCTAGAAGGTGATATGTGAGAAATAGTGCCTCTGAGCAGCTCCACTTGTGAGAGACACCCAGGGGTGGAGGAGCTAGAAGGTGATATGTGAGAAATAGTGCCTCTGAGCAGCTCCACTTGTGAGAGACACCCAGGGGTGGAGGAGCTAGAAGGTGATATGTGAGAAATAGTGCCTCTGAGCAGCTCCACTTGTGAGAGACACCCAGGGGTGGAGGAGCTAGAAGGTGATATGTGAGAAATAGTGCCTCTGAGCAGCCCCACTTGTGAGAGACACCCAGGGGTGGAGGAGCTAGAAGGTGATATGTGAGAAATAGTGCCTCTGAGCAGCCCCACTTGTGAGAGACACCCAGGGGTGGAGGAGCTAGAAGGTGATATGTGAGAAATAGTGCCTCTGAGCAGCCCCACTTGGAGAGACACCAGGGGTGGAGGAGCTAGAAGGTGATATGTGAGAAATAGTGCCTCTGAGCAGCCCCACTTGTGAGAGACACCCAGGGGTGGAGGAGCTAGAAGGTGATATGTGAGAAATAGTGCCTCTGAGCAGCTCCACTTGTGAGAGACACCCAGGGGTGGAGGAGCTAGAAGGTGATATGTGAGAAATAGTGCCTCTGAGCAGCTCCACTTGTGAGAGACACCCATGGGTGGAGGAGCTAGAAGGTGATATGTGAGAAATAGTGCCTCTGAGCAGCTCCACTTGTGAGAGGCATCCAGGGGTGGTGGAGCTAGAAGGTGATATGGGAGAAATAATGTCTCTGAGCAGCCCCACTTGTGAGAGGCATCCAGTGGTGGGGGAGCTAGAAGGTGATATGGGGGAAATAGTGCCTCTGAGCAGCCCCAATTTTGAGAGACACCCAGGGGTGGAGGAGCTAGATGGTGATATGGGCGAAATAGTGCCTCTGAGCAGCCCCAATTTTGAGATACACCCAGTGGTGGAGGAGCTAGAAGGTGGTGTGTGAGAAATAGTGCCTCTGAGCAGCCCCACTTGTGAGAGACACCCAGGGGTGGAGGAGCTAGAAGGTGATATGTGAGAAATAGTGCCTCTGAGCAGCTCCACTTGTGAGAGACACCCAGGGGTGGAGGAGCTAGAAGGTGATATGTGAGAAATAGTGCCTCTGAGCAGCCCCACTTGTGAGAGACACCCAGGGGTGGAGGAGCTAGAAGGTGATATGTGAGAAATAGTGCCTCTGAGCAGCCCCACTTGTGAGAGACACCCAGGGGTGGAGGAGCTAGAAGGTGATATGTGAGAAATAGTGCCTCTGAGCAGCTCCACTTGTGAGAGACACCCAGGGGTGGAGGAGCTAGAAGGTGATATGTGAGAAATAGTGCCTCTGAGCAGCTCCACTTGTGAGAGACACCCAGGGGTGGAGGAGCTAGAAGGTGATATGTGAGAAATAGTGCCTCTGAGCAGCTCCACTTGTGAGAGACACCCAGGGGTGGAGGAGCTAGAAGGTGATATGTGAGAAATAGTGCCTCTGAGCAGCCCCACTTGTGAGAGACACCCAGGGGTGGAGGAGCTAGAAGGTGATATGTGAGAAATAGTGCCTCTGAGCAGCCCCACTTGTGAGAGACACCCAGGGGTGGAGGAGCTAGAAGGTGATATGTGAGAAATAGTGCCTCTGAGCAGCTCCACTTGTGAGAGACACCCAGGGGTGGAGGAGCTAGAAGGTGATATGTGAGAAATAGTGCCTCTGAGCAGCTCCACTTGTGAGAGACACCCAGGGGTGGAGGAGCTAGAAGGTGATATGTGAGAAATAGTGCCTCTGAGCAGCCCCACTTGTGAGAGACACCCAGGGGTGGAGGAGCTAGAAGGTGATATGTGAGAAATAGTGCCTCTGAGCAGCCCCACTTGTGAGAGACACCCAGGGGTGGAGGAGCTAGAAGGTGATATGTGAGAAATAGTGCCTCTGAGCAGCCCCACTTGTGAGAGACACCCAGGGGTGGAGGAGCTAGAAGGTGATATGTGAGAAATAGTGCCTCTGAGCAGCTCCACTTGTGAGAGACACCCAGGGGTGGAGGAGCTAGAAGGTGATATGTGAGAAATAGTGCCTCTGAGCAGCCCCACTTGTGAGAGACACCCAGGGGTGGAGGAGCTAGAAGGTGATATGTGAGAAATAGTGCCTCTGAGCAGCCCCACTTGTGAGAGACACCCAGGGGTGGAGGAGCTAGAAGGTGATATGTGAGAAATAGTGCCTCTGAGCAGCCCCACTTGTGAGAGACACCCAGGGGTGGAGGAGCTAGAAGGTGATATGTGAGAAATAGTGCCTCTGAGCAGCTCCACTTGTGAGAGACACCCAGGGGTGGAGGAGCTAGAAGGTGATATGTGAGAAATAGTGCCTCTGAGCAGCTCCACTTGTGAGAGACACCCAGGGGTGGAGGAGCTAGAAGGTGATATGTGAGAAATAGTGCCTCTGAGCAGCCCCACTTGTGAGAGACACCCAGGGGTGGAGGAGCTAGAAGGTGATATGTGAGAAATAGTGCCTCTGAGCAGCTCCACTTGTTAGAGGCATCCAGGGGTGGTGGAGCTAGAAGGTGATATGGGAGAAATAGTGTCTCTGAGCAGCCCCACTTGTGAGAGGCATCCAGTGGTGGGGGAGCTAGAAGGTGATATGGGGGAAATAGTTCCTCTGAGCAGCCCCAATTTTGAGACACCCAGGGGTGGAGGAGCTAGATGGTGATATGGGCGAAATAGTGCCTCTGAGCAGCCCCAATTTTGAGATACACCCAGTGGTGGAGGAGCTAGAAGGTGGTGTGTGAGAGATAGTCCCTATGAGCAGCCCCACTTTTTAGAGACACCCAGGGGTGGAGGAGCTAGATGGTGATATGTGAGAAATAGTGCCTCTGAGCAGCCCCACTTGTGAGAGACACCCAGGGGTGGAGGAGCTAGACTGTGATATGGGAGAAATAGTGCCTCTGAGCAGCCCCACTTGTGAGAGACACCCAGGGGTGGAGGATCTAGAAGGTGATATAGGAGAAATAGTGCCTCTGAGCAGCCCCACTTGTGAGAGACATCCAGGGGTGGAGGAGCTAGAATGTGATATGGGAGAAATAGTGCCTCTGAGCAGCCCCAATTTTGAGATACACCCAGTGGTGGAGGAGCTAGAAGGTGGTGTGTGAGAGATAGTCCCTATGAGCAGCCCCACTTTTTAGAGACACCCAGGGGTGGAGGAGCTAGATGGTGATATGTGAGAAATAGTGCCTCTGAGCAGCCCCACTTGTGAGAGACACCCAGGGGTGGAGGAGCTAGACTGTGATATGGGAGAAATAGTGCCTCTGAGCAGCCCCACTTGTGAGAGACACCCAGGGGTGGAGGATCTAGAAGGTGATATAGGAGAAATAGTGCCTCTGAGCAGCCCCACTTGTGAGAGACATCCAGGGGTGGAGGAGCTAGAATGTGATATGGGAGAAATAGTGCCTCTGAACAGCCCCACTTCTCCCTATATTGACTTCACAGAGAGGACAGTTTTATATAGAAAATGAGGATACTTGGCTAAGTGAACAATTGTCTCTCTCGTATACAGTAAACCTCTCACTACTTAGATAGTTTAGCCTTAGCTGTGAGACCAACTCCTTGCAGAAGTTTTGACTTAGCACCCTATGCTAAATTCTTAACAAGTGACAAACACCATTTTGTGCATTGTTGAATTAAATTCTAGTCATTTAAGAAGTTGAATTATCTGATCATGATCTTGACTTACCTACCATCACCTTGATTAATCTAACCATCACCATGATTAATCTAACCATCACCTTGATTAATCTAACCATCACCTTGATTAATCTAACCATCACCGTGATTAATCTAATCATCACCTTGATTAATCTAACCATCACCTTGATTAATCTAACCATCACCTTGATTAATCTAACCATCACCTCGATTAATCTAACCATCACCTCGATTAATCTAACCATCACCTCGATTAATCTAACCATCACCTCGATTAATCTAACCATCACCTCGATTAATCTAACCATCACCTCGATTAATCTAACCATCACCTTGATTGATCTAACCATCACCTTGATTGATCTAACCATCACCTTGATTGATCTAACCATCACCTTGATTAATCTAACCATCACCTTGATTGATCTAACCATCACCTTGATTAATCTAACCATCACCTCGATTAATCTGACCACCTTGATTGATCTAACCATCACCTTGATTAATCTAACCATCACCTTGATTGATCTAACCATCACCTTGATTGATCTAACCATCACCTTGATTAATCTAACCATCACCTTGATTAATCTAACCATCACCTTGATTGATCTAACCATCACCTTGATTGATCTAACCATCACCTTGATTAATCTAACCATCACCTTGATTGATCTAACCATCACCTTGATTAATCTAACCATCACCTCGATTAATCTGACCACCTTGATTGATCTAACCATCACCTTGATTAATCTAACCATCACCTTGATTGATCTAACCATCACCTTGATTGATCTAACCATCACCTTGATTAGTTTATACAAATTTATTTTAGCTCGATTGCGAAACAAGTTATTTTAACTTATATAAATCACTCTCGAGACCTCATTCCTGATGGAATCCATCGCCACGAGGGAGAGAGAAGAGGCAACGTGGAATTTAAATGCCTTGCCTAAAGGCACAATCATAACGGCTCCAGCGGGGCTCGAACTCCGGACCTTTCGCACCTGAAGCGAACGCGCATCCACTGCGCTATCACGACTTCCACGTTAATCACCTTGATTAATCTAACCATCACCGTGATTAATCTAACCATCACCTTGATTAATCTAACCATCACCTTGATTGATCTAACCATCACCTTGATTAATCTAACCATCACCTTGATTAATCTAACCATCACTTTGATTGATCTAACCATCACCTTGATTAATCTAACCATCACCTCGATTAATCTGACCACCTTGATTGATCTAACCATCACCGTGATTAATCTAACCATCACCTTGATTAATCTAACCATCACCTTGATTAATCTAACCATCACCTTGATTGATCTAACCATCACCTTGATTAATCTAACCATCACCTTGATTAATCTAATCATCACCTTGTTTAATCTAATCATCACCTTGATTAATCTAATCATCACCTTGATTAATCTAACCATCACCTTGATTGATCTAACCATCACCTTGATTAATCTAACCATCACCTTGATTAATCTAGCCATCACCTCGTGTTATATGACTATCACCTTGAGTGGTCTGACCATCACCTTGAGTGGTCTGACCATCTGGCCATTGCCATGACTACCCGGCAATAACCTAGAGTAGTTGAGCATATCCTTGAGTTATCAAACCATAATCTTGGTAAACCTTGCCCGGCTGTAACCATGACTATCAGACCATAGCATTCACTTCATAGTAACATGTCATGATTTACCTAACTTTGTGTTTACTTACAGTGGTTATTTGGGAACAGAGAGAGAATCTCTAGAGAATATTGCGGATGCTTTGGGAGGAAAGTAAGTGTGACCTATGCACGTCTTATTGTAAGGAAAGTAAGTGTGACCTATGCACGTCTTATTGTAAGGAAAGTAAGTGTGACCTATGCACGTCTTATTGTAAGGAAAGTAAGTGTGACCTATGCACGTCTTATTGTAATACAGCTTAGGCTGCTTCGGAATCCACACAGATTGTATTTGGAGCATTTCTTCCTCGTCATGATTTACAGAAAAATAAAATGAAAACAGATCTAGATAAGATGTTTGTCTGAACAAGATATCAGTAACTGACTGTAAGTACATGCATTCCTATTGTGAAACCATAACACTTTCAAACAAATATATGGTGACACACTAAATAGGCACTCGGGCATAAATAACACAACTTCATATATATCCGGTCTCAAGGTTATAAAACTTTTCTCCTATCTCAAACTCAGTCTCAAGCTTCGCATAGGTTCAATTGGCAGTAAAACTCAGAATCAACCAATCAAATCATTTGAGTTTGAGATCTGAGAAAAGTGTTAGGCACAGTTCTATATCACAATGTCTCAAAAACAAACCCTGAAAATTTCAACCCAATATGTTAAAGCAGCATTACATCGTAATAAAGGATGTTTTGGGTAAAATATAAACACTAATGTGTGTGTGTTTACAAAAATCGAAATGGTCGCTCAGAAACGATAAAATTCCAATAAATTTAAACCGTCGTATACGCGAATTTGTTTATCAACACACGAAATGTAAACACGCACAGCGCACATGCGTGAAATAACAAAGGATGTAGAAAACAACGTATATATTTTGAACATGAAAGACTATCTATCTATCTTCCTCTAATGTCGAACCCCTCGCGGGGATGTAGAAATGTCCCTAAAAGACTTAGCTAACAGAGGTATGAATCAACATGTCAAGTAATTTAATTAAAAAAGACAACGTGGGACAAATGGGGACGATGCATTCCGAATGCAAACAAGTGCGGACGATGCATTCTGGTTGTAAACAAGTGCGTGACCGATCGACTGAGTTTGTTTTATCGCAAAAAAACACTGTTTACCAAATGAACATAAGCATACAAAGTATAATGTTAGAATGTGTAGCAGCATTGCTACCCATACGTAAAAATTGAATTTTTCAAATATCTTTTATTTCATACGATGTAACGCTGCTCTAACAATTGAGAAAGTTGTGACTTGCTTAGTGGCACATATAAACATGTGTTTTTGAAAGAACGTTTGAAATGTCGTGCTAACATTAATGATGTTCTATGGTCTGTAATTTTGGTAGCTTATGACCTCATTATTTTTGTGCTATCAATTTAAGAAATGCAAGCAATATTATCTAAGATAAGAAATACTATTGTTCACATCATCGTTCACATTTATATCACAATTTGATCAAATATCATGCCATTATGGTTTTTCTAGCAAAGTGATGAGCTTGGAAACGTTGAAATTTAAGCGACATAGCTTGAACTTTTAATCATTTGAAATTATAGAGTAATGAATAGAAGTGGGGAAATGTGTAATTTTACTCTAATTTAAACATTTTCTTCCCATTTTTCTGATAATTCAGTGCCCATTTTCGCATGATGCCGGCAGTGTATCTTGTTGCAGCTTGTTGTATCTTGTTGTAGCTTGTTGCAGTTTGTTGTAGCTTGTTGTATCTTGTTGCAGCTTGTTTTATCTTGCAGCTTGTTGTAGCTTGATGTAGCTTGTTGTAGCTTGTTGCAGCTTGTTGTATCTTGTTGCAGCTTGTTGTGTCTTGTTGCAGCTTGTTGTATCTTGTTTCAGCTTGTTGTATCTTGTTGCAGCTTGTTGTAGCTTGTTGCAGATTGTTGTAGCATGTTGCAACTTGTTGCAGCTTGTTGTATCTTGTTGCAGCTTGTTGTAGCTTGTTGTATCTTGTTGCAGCTTGTTGTATCTGGTTGTAGCTTGTTGTATCTCGTTGTAGTTTGTTGTAGCTTGCTGTATCTTGTTGCAGCTTGCTTTATCTTGTAGCAGCTTGTTGTATCTCGTTGTAGCATGTTGTATCTTGTTTTAGCTTGATGTATCTTGTTGTAGCTTGTATCTTGTTGTATTTTGTTGTATCTTGTTGCAGCTTGTTATATCTTGTTGTATCTTGTTGCAGCTTGTTATATCTTGTTGTATCTTGTTGCAGCTTGTTATATCTTGTTGCAGCTTGTTGTATAGTGTTGTAGTTTGATGTATCTTGTTGTAGCTTGTATCTTGTTGTAGCTTGTTGTATCTTGTTGCAGCTTGTTGTAGCTTGTTGTATCTTGTTGTAGCTTGTATCTTGTTGTATTTTGTTGTATCTTGTTGCAGCTTGTTATATCTTGTTGTATCTTGTTGCAGCTTGTTGTATCTTGTTGCAGCTTGTTATATCTTGTTGCAGCTTGTTGTAGCTTTATCTCGTTGTATCTTGTTGCAGCTTGTTGTATCTCATTGTATCTTGTTGCAGCTTGTTGTATCTTGTAGCTTATTGCAGCTTGTTGTATCTCATTGTATCTCGTTGTATCTTGTTGTAATGGCTGATATTGAAACTGAAAACAAAGAATATGTGTAAGAAATGTTGACTGCTGAATATTTTTTATTTAAAGCGACATTACATCGCAAAAAGCAAATAAAATGCATTTTTTCACGTATAAATGCATTGCTACTACAAATTCTTCTGAATACATCGAACACTAACATTGAATCAGTAAACAGTGTTTTTTTGGTCTACAAACTTTCAAACGTGAAAGAAGGATTACATATAACGGTCATCGAGGCTCCTGAGTTGACGTTTGTTGTCATTGAAGTCAATACTAAACACGCGATACTTTCGTTTAGAGTTATTTTAATTAAGAATAGTCTACATATCAATATGCATAGGCACACATGTGAGATATCACTCGTGTTATTCAGGATAAATGATTTGTATTACGCATGAATGTCGACCCTATTTACATTATTTTGTCAACAAACCGCGTATATGACGTTTATTTGTTGAAATACTCAATTTTTGAGGCAAATATTGTGGGGGGGGGGGGGGGGGAATTATACCATATAATAGCAAATTACATTCTGCAGACATCATTTTCACCGATATAGTGTCGCTTTTACATAACAAAATAATTTAAATAGGGTCAAGACACACGCATAATACAACGCGTGTTTAAACATGCTCTTTGAAATAGTTTTACACAAATATAAATTATGACAATGAAAAATATGAATATCAAAAAACAACAGGGTTGGACACAAGTTCTTGCAACATTAGATATTGTCCTCCCCTAATGCTTTAAAGGGTTGGACACAAGTTCTTGCAACATTAGATATTGTCCTCCCCTAATGCTTTAAAGGGTTGGACACAAGTTCTTGCAACATTTGATATTGTCCTCCCCTAATGCTTTAAAGAAAACAATTTACGAACATTGACAAACAATTAAGAGCTATAGGTAATAATTAAAAAAATTTGATGCTGAATTTTCCCCTTTTTTGTTGTTGCCGTCGTGTCTGATCCAAATGCCCCCGCCCCATGCCACAATCAACGAACAATGGGCCGGGATTCATACTACATAACACTAATATTATAAACTATGTCAATAGACGAATCTTTCAGACGTTTTGATATAAGCGTGCATTGTGAAAACGACAGTATCACGTGCTTAACACGTTTATTATAGACTCCAATAATAAACAAATGTGAATTTAGGAGCGTGGCTGACCTTTTTCTTCCAATGGTATTTATGTATTTTTATTTTGCTTTTTGCGATGTAGTGTCTCTTTAAGTTTATTTAACATCGCTACTGGTTGCCCATTTGAGCAACAGGAAGTTTACCTAACAACACCTTACTGGGCAGACAGGCTCCAGCGGTTAACCAGTACTTCGTGCATCAACCTCCGTAAGAAACTGCCAACATTTCCAACCTGTGACCATCAGTGCTGATAGATTACAATGGTATACAAGTCAGCGACCGTAACCACTCGACCACGGAGGCGTTCACATGCTTATGTAAAACGAAATTCAAAGTAGCATTAAAAGACCATTTTCCAGTTCCTGTGTGTGTTATTAAGGAACAAATGACATTGTATTAAGAGACCAGTCTTGTTTAGAGACTGTTTTTGTATGTCCCTTGGTGGTCACTTAATTCAAGTTTGACTGTATTGAGTATTTAATCCGGCACCCATCCACATGCAGTAATTTACATGTAGCTGATATTGTACATTCAGTTGAACAGCTTGCTTAACGTCCAGTTAACGATATCATGCAAAATCCACGTAAATTGCATATTTTCAGGACCCAAGATCATTTTGTACGTAAAGCCATACATGATATGTTACCAAGTACACATCTAATAGTGAATGCACCGGAGGGGTCAAAGTATAAGGCTGCTAAGAAGTGGTGCCTACCTGCCGTATCCAAACTGTAAGTTAACACAACAGTTTCTCACAGCAGTACAATGTTCTTGAGCTCATTAGTTCTTAAATTTCATAAGTCGATGGTATTACATTATACAGCGACACGCTTTAAAAACGCAACACCGTGGTAAATTTGTTATTTGATGAAAACTTGACATATTTTGGCAAAACAAATAGCACTTTTGAAAATATACTTCATTCTGGAGTGTAAATCAACACCAACACCCATTGAAGTCACATCAATGTTAACTACTAGACTCGAAAGCACACACAGAGTGAAAACATTTTGTAGCAAAATGTGTACAAGTCAATAATGCGAATGACTACCATTGGAAGCGAGGGCAGCCCACACTCGTCTTGTCATGGAGTTGATCAGGCGATTCACATGGTATACTGGGATATTCTGGCATAACTGTGGGATGGTTGACGGCGGATTTTTACGTTTCCTGAGGCGCTGGTCCAGCATGTCCCTCATATGCTCAATAGGTGACAGATCGGGACAGTACGGTGGCCATCACATCAATGCCATTTGCGTTAAGGAAATCCATGCTGAGCCATGCAACGTGGGGCCGTGTGTTGTCTTGCTGCAGATATACACAGATGGATGTAAAGCCAGCAACAAAGTTGGCTGTGCTGCTGTCAGTAAATTACACAATTCTAAATTACGGCTACCTGACCATGCTTCTATATTTTCAGCTGAAGTAAAGTCGATTGATTTAGCTTTGAATTTTGCTGATGCATCACGTGATAGGAAATTTATGATCCTTTCAGACTCTTTACTGTACTGCAATCAATACTGAATAGGCAACATGAATGTTTAAAACCCCCTTATTAACAAATTACTTATTAAGCACACAGATATTACATTGACTAAACATGTTATATATTGCTGGATACCAAGTCATATTGGTATTCGTGGCAATGAAATGGCTGATCAAAGTGCAAAAGATGCACTTAAACTAGACTGTATAAATTCTAAAATACATGTACCATACACTGATGCTAGACAATCGATTCTTTCTTACATTACTTCAAAATGGCAAACCACTTGGAATAACATACAATTCAATAAACTACAACCAATTAAGCCAAACAATGGCAAATCATCTTTTATTGATCACTCCAACCGTAGAGAGGAAACAGAAATGTCACGGCTGAGACTTGGACAGACCTGTTTCACACACTCATTTTTATTGAAAAGAGAGGATCCACCATGCCATTCCTCTATAAATGTTGAACACATATTAATTCACTGTGTAGATTTAGCACTCGTTAGTCAAACATATTATACAGTTATGACAATGAAGGAGCTTTTCGACATAAATACATTATTGCATTTTTAAAAGAATCACATCTTTTCCATCAATTGTAACATTTTTTGTCATTACATTTTTACAGCTTGATAAATTTTGATGCAAATGACCTTTTGTCATTACAATTTTACTACATACGTGTATTGTATCTACATATATTTTTAATTATTATGTATACAATATACCTGGCGCTATATAGCCTGAACTGTGCTGAAGCGCCGTTAAACCAAATACTCACATACTCACATGTCTTGCTGCAGCGTGACGTTGTTTTAACGTACAAATGGAAGAACGACTAGCTGAAGAACTGTATCGCAATACCGCTGGGCATTCAGAGTACACTTGATAACAATCAAAGATGTTTCATGTTCATGGCAGATACCTCACCATTACACCACCGCCTCCAAATCGGTCACGTTCTACTACACAATTATTGGCATAACTTTCATTTCTACGACAAACGTTTGTGGCCATCGGATCGTTACAATGTGAACCTGGATTCATCTGAGTATTTCTCTCCAGCGACATAGAGGGAAGACATTTGGTCTGTATTGATGGAGCAATTCTAGCCTATCCTCTAAGCAACGTTAACGGCAGGCAACCCGATGTAGGTCCTGTACAGTTTCAGCCCAGACTGTCGCAGAACAGTATCTCTACTGATCCTATTGTTATGAGTTCCAGGTGTTCTGTTGGCCTTTTCTGTTGCTGTGAGAAATCAGTTCCGTTGGTGTGACAGACGTATAAGCCAGTCTTGTCACACGGCACTTTGACTGATTCCATTGAGCAGCCTGCGAATGGCATCACGACGTTGGTTTCATTTAAATGTACCATGCCTTTGGATGCTTTATTTATTAACTTCTTACCAGACTTTTGTTCGTCAAGGAGTGGCGTACACATTGTATGTGTTATTGACCATCTACATGTCCTGGCATTTGTGCATATCATGAGTTTTGCTTTACGGCACTCTATGATATGATACGATATGGACATCGTGATTGTGTAGGCATACTTGTCAGTGCATTGCACGGTAGCACATTCAATCCATTTGTATTTATGGTTTGAAAACAATATGAAAATTTGTTTGTTGCGTTTTTAAAGCATGTCAGTATATATATGCACTTCAATTTGGTACCAAGTTTAAGATTCCATCATTATTATAATGGACACTTGTTGTTGCTTATCCTATCATATTGTATATTGTTTTATACCTTCAATATCTGTTTGTCCACCTAATGTTCTCCCCATAAAATACAGGATCAAATAAAGAAAACATACATTACCCCCCTCCCTAAATGTTTTATAAATTTGATGCATTGTAGGAGAAATCTGAGCATGAAAGCATAAAATAATACATTATAATCAGTGTGTCTGTAGCATAAATTATTTTCTCCCGCCAGGAGAAACCCGCATCACCCAATATTTGTATGTGCTTCAAATCCAAAGACAGTTGTCTGATTTAGCCGAACTGGAATCGTGCGTATGTAGACTATTGTAATGTTGCGCTCGGTTGATTGTAGTTTTATTGTGGTTCAATGCTATCTCACTGGACTAATCATTAGTAACTACATAGAGAAGAGCTTACCGATGACTATATGGGCACAGTCTCTGTATTCGTTTGTTTTCTTCAGTTGGAAAAATAATACTATAATTCATATGCAAATTTATCCTAGTGTTAAACTTTAGTAAACTTCCATTTACAGAGTTATATATCCTAGTGTTAAACTTTAGTAAACTTCCATTTACAGAGTTATATATCCTAGTGTTAAACTTTAGTAAACTTCCATTTACAGAGTTATTTATCCTAGTGTTAAACTTAGTAAACTTCCATTTACAGAGTTATATATCCTAGTGTTAAACTTAGTAAACTTCCATTTACAGAGTTATTTATCCTAGTGTTAAACTTAGTAAACTTCCATTTACAGAGTTATTTATCCTAGTGTTAAACTTAGTAAACCACCATTTACAGAGCTATTTATCCTAGTGTTAAACTTAGTAAACTTCCATTTACAGAGTTATTTATCCTAGTGTTAAACTTAGTAAACTTCCATTTACAGAGTTATTTATCCTAGTGTTAAACTTAGTAAACTTCCATTTACAGAGTTATTTATCCTAGTGTTAAACTTAGTAAACTTCCATTTACAGAGTTATTTATCCTAGTGTTAAACTTAGTAAACCACCATTTACAGAGCTATTTATCCTAGTGTTAAACTTAGTAAACTTCCATTTACAGAGTTATTTATCCTAGTGTTAAACTTAGTAAACTTCCATTTACAGAGTTATTTATCCTAGTGTTAAACTTAGTAAACTTCCATTTACAGAGTTATTTATCCTAGTGTTAAACTTAGTAAACTTCCATTTACAGAGTTATTTATCCTAGTGTTAAACTTAGTAAACTTCCATTTACAGAGTTATTTATCCTAGTGTTAAACTTAGTAAACTTCCATTTACAGAGCTATTTATCCTAGTGTTAAACTTAGTAAACTTCCATTTACAGAGCTATTTATCCTAGTGTTAAACTTAGTAAACTTCCATTTACAGAGTTATTTATCCTAGTGTTAAACTTAGTAAACTTCCATTTACAGAGTTATTTATCCTAGTGTTAAACTTAGTAAACTTCCATTTACAGAGTTATTTATCCTAGTGTTAAACTTAGTAAACCACCATTTACAGAGTTATTTATCCTAGTGTTAAACTTAGTAAACTTCCATTTACAGAGTTATTTATCCTAGTGTTAAACTTAGTAAACTTCCATTTACAGAGTTATTTATCCCAGTGTTAAACTTAGTAAACTTCCATTTACAGGGTTATTTATCCCAGTGTTAAACTTAGTAAACTTCCATTTACAGGGTTATTTATACTAGTGTTAAACTTAGTAAACTTCCATTTACAGGGTTATTTATACTAGTGTTAAACTTAGTAAACTTCCATTTACAGAGTTATTTATCCTAGTGTTAAACTTAGTAAACTTCCATTTACAGAGCTATTTATCCTAGTGTTAAACTTAGTAAACTTCCATTTACAGAGTTATTTATCCTAGTGTTAAACTTAGTAAACTTCCATTTACAGAGTTATTTATCCTAGTGTTAAACTTAGTAAACTTCCATTTACAGAGTTATTTATCCTAGTGTTAAACTTAGTAAACTTCCATTTACAGAGTTATTTATCCTAGTGTTAAACTTAGTAAACCACCATTTACAGAGTTATTTATCCTAGTGTTAAACTTAGTAAACTTCCATTTACAGAGCTATTTATCCTAGTGTTAAACTTAGTAAACTTCCATTTACAGAGCTATTTATCCTAGTGTTAAACTTAGTAAACTTCCATTTACAGAGTTATTTATCCTAGTGTTAAACTTAGTAAACTTCCATTTACAGAGTTATTTATCCTAGTGTTAAACTTAGTAAACTTCCATTTACAGAGTTATTTATCCTAGTGTTAAACTTAGTAAACTTCCATTTACAGAGTTATTTATCCTAGTGTTAAACTTAGTAAACTTCCATTTACAGAGTTATTTATCCTAGTGTTAAACTTAGTAAACTTCCATTTACAGAGTTATTTATCCTAGTGTTAAACTTAGTAAACTTCCATTTACAGAGTTATTTATCCTAGTGTTAAACTTAGTAAACTTCCATTTACAGGGTTATTTATCCTAGTGTTAAACTTAGTAAACTTCCATTTACAGGGTTATTTATCCTAGTGTTAAACTTAGTAAACTTCCATTTACAGGGTTATTTATACTAGTGTTAAACTTAGTAAACTTCCATTTACAGAGTTATTTATCCTAGTGTTAAACTTAGTAAACTTCCATTTACAGAGTTATTTATCCTAGTGTTAAACTTAGTAAACTTCCATTTACAGAGTTATTTATCCTAGTGTTAAACTTAGTAAACTTCCATTTACAGAGTTATTTATCCTAGTGTTAAACTTAGTAAACTTCCATTTACAGAGTTATTTATCCTAGTGTTAAACTTAGTAAACTTCCATTTACAGAGTTATTTATCCTAGTGTTAAACTTAGTAAACTTCCATTTACAGAGTTATTTATCCTAGTGTTAAACTTAGTAAACTTCCATTTACAGAGTTATTTATCCTAGTGTTAAACTTTAGTAAACTTCCATTTACAGAGTTATATATCCTAGTGTTAAACTTAGTAAACTTCCATTTACAGAGTTATTTATCCTAGTGTTAAACTTAGTAAACTTCCATTTACAGGGTTATTTATCCTAGTGTTAAACTTAGTAAACTTCCATTTACAGAGTTATTTATCCTAGTGTTAAACTTAGTAAACTTCCATTTACAGAGTTATTTATCCTAGTGTTAAACTTAGTAAACCACCATTTACAGAGCTATTTATCCTAGTGTTAAACTTAGTAAACTTCCATTTACAGAGTTATTTATCCTAGTGTTAAACTTAGTAAACTTCCATTTACAGAGTTATTTATCCTAGTGTTAAACTTAGTAAACTTCCATTTACAGAGTTATTTA
>CM026394.1:54396235-54509005 GCA_014843695.1 Archivesica marissinica | reverse complement strand
TTTATCCTAGTGTTAACTTTAGTAAACCACCATTTACAGAGTTATTTATCCTAGTGTTAACTTTAGTAAACCACCATTTATACAGAGTTATTTATCCTAGTGTTAACTTTAGTAATCCACCATTTACAGAGTTATTTATCCTAGTGTTAAGTGTTAACTTTAGTAAACCACCATTTATACAGAGTTATTTATCCTAGTGTTAAATTTAGTAAACCACCATTTACAGAGTTATTTATCCTAGTGTTAACTTTAGTAGACCACCATTTACAGAGCTATTTATCCTAGTGTTAACTTTAGTAAACCACCATTTACAGAGCTATTTATCCTAGTGTTAACTTTAGTAAACCACCATTTATACAGAGTTATTTATCCTAGTGTTAACTTTAGTAATCCACCATTTACAGAGTTATTTATCCTAGTGTTAAGTGTTAACTTTAGTAAACCACCATTTATACAGAGTTATTTATCCTAGTGTTAAATTTAGTAAACCACCATTTACAGAGTTATTTATCCTAGTGTTAACTTTAGTAGACCACCATTTACAGAGCTATTTATCCTAGTGTTAACTTTAGTAAACCACCATTTACAGAGCTATTTATCCTAGTGTTAACTTTAGTAAACCAGCATTTACAGAGTTATTTATCCTAGTGTTAACTTTAGTAAACCACCATTTACAGAGTTATTTATCCTAGTGTTAACTTTAGTAAACCACCATTTACAGAGTTATTTATCCTAGTGTTAACTTTAGTAAACCACCATTTACAGAGTTATTTATCCTAGTGTTAAACTTAGTAAACTTCCATTTACAGAGCTATTTATCCTAGTGTTAAACTTAGTAAACTTCCATTTACAGAGTTATTTATCCTAGTGTTAAACTTAGTAAACTTCCATTTACAGAGTATTTATCCTAGTGTTAAACTTAGTAAACTTCCATTTACAGAGTTATTTATCCTAGTGTTAAACTTAGTAAACTTCCATTTACAGAGTTATTTATCCTAGTGTTAAACTTAGTAAACCACCATTTACAGAGTTATTTATCCTAGTGTTAAACTTAGTAAACTTCCATTTACAGAGTTATTTATCCTAGTGTTAAACTTAGTAAACTTCCATTTACAGAGTTATTTATCCCAGTGTTAAACTTAGTAAACTTCCATTTACAGGGTTATTTATCCCAGTGTTAAACTTAGTAAACTTCCATTTACAGGGTTATTTATACTAGTGTTAAACTTAGTAAACTTCCATTTACAGGGTTATTTATACTAGTGTTAAACTTAGTAAACTTCCATTTACAGAGTTATTTATCCTAGTGTTAAACTTAGTAAACTTCCATTTATAGAGCTATTTATCCTAGTGTTAAACTTAGTAAACTTCCATTTACAGAGTTATTTATCCTAGTGTTAAACTTAGTAAACTTCCATTTACAGAGTTATTTATCCTAGTGTTAAACTTAGTAAACTTCCATTTACAGAGTTATTTATCCTAGTGTTAAACTTAGTAAACTTCCATTTACAGAGTTATTTATCCTAGTGTTAAACTTAGTAAACCACCATTTACAGAGTTATTTATCCTAGTGTTAAACTTAGTAAACTTCCATTTACAGAGTTATTTATCCTAGTGTTAAACTTAGTAAACTTCCATTTACAGAGTTATTTATCCTAGTGTTAAACTTAGTAAACTTCCATTTACAGAGTTATTTATCCTAGTGTTAAACTTAGTAAACTTCCATTTACAGAGTTATTTATCCTAGTGTTAAACTTAGTAAACTTCCATTTACAGAGTTATTTATCCTAGTGTTAAACTTAGTAAACTTCCATTTACAGAGTTATTTATCCTAGTGTTAAACTTAGTAAACTTCCATTTACAGAGTTATTTATCCTAGTGTTAAACTTAGTAAACTTCCATTTACAGAGTTATTTATCCTAGTGTTAAACTTAGTAAACTTCCATTTACAGAGTTATTTATCCTAGTGTTAAACTTAGTAAACTTCCATTTACAGAGCTATTTATCCTAGTGTTAAACTTAGTAAACTTCCATTTACAGAGTTATTTATCCTAGTGTTAAACTTAGTAAACTTCCATTTACAGAGCTATTTATCATAGTGTTAAACTTAGTAAACTTCCATTTACAGAGCTATTTATCCTAGTGTTAAACTTAGTAAACTTCCATTTACAGAGTTATTGGAGATGTTGTTTTACCTTCTACTGCAATAATTTATTATTGAAAAATGAAAATATATGACAGTAATCACAATATCTAATCATCCTCTCCTTACTAAATCTTGGTGTGCAGCACAGTCATTCAAAGTGAACGCATAATGGGTCTTTAAATATATGTCGTATTAGCACAGTGGTTAGTTACCGATGGATCTGTAGTCCAGTGGTAACACGCTGGACTGGTAATCCAGGGATCGCAGGTTCGATGCCCAGTCTGACCCTAATAAAATTAACAGTCTTTCAGATGGGACGTTAAACCGAGGTCTCGTGTCGGTGCTTTACACCGTGCACGTAAAAGAACCAGAGGAGACTCTGGAATGGGTCTCTGTCTGTATCATTGCACTATCCTTCAAACATCCAAAATGACTAATCTCTTCAGCGACGATAAATAAACGTAAAACACACACACAGTGGTTAGCACTATCGCTTCTCACCAATGCAACCCAGGTTTGATCCTCGGACTGGGAAAGTATGTGAGATAGTACGGTGGTCGCAAAATCGGACAGGTGGGTTTTCTCCGGGTACTCCGGTTTCCTCCCACACGAATGACTGACCACAAATACGCTGTCATTTGCGCCAACAAGAGTGATTAATATAAGTTGTTACAGCTTGTTTCACAATCACAAATAAAGTTTATACTAAGTATATGTCGAAGCTCTGTCCTGCCTCAATGGTTGATGTTACAAAAGACTGGTAAATAATAACGGTAATTGTAACATTTGTGCATGAGTTTCAATTTGTTCAATTTATTTCATTTGAAAAAGCTATCCAGCTGGCTTGCTGAAGATCTGTTGTGCTATCTGTGCCTGACATACTGCTCGGAGGGGTCTTCCTCCACCAATAATAGCTGGAGAGTTTCCATATGACCTAAGCTTCCTCCACCAATAATAGCTGGAGAGTCGCCATATGACCTAAGCTTCCTCCACCAATAATAGCTGGAGAGTTTCCATATGACCTAAGCTTCCTCCACCAATAATAGCTGGAGAGTTTCCATATGACCTAAGCTTCCTCCACCAATAATAGTTGGAGAGTTTCCATATGACCTAAGCTTCCTCCACCAATAATAGCTGGAGAGTTTCCATATGACCTAAGCTTCCTCCACCAATAATAGTTGGAGAGTTTCCATATGACCTAAGCTTCCTCCACCAATAATAGCTGGAGAGTTTCCATATGACCGTAGCTTCCTCCACCAATAATAGCTGGAGAGTTTCCATATGACCTAAGCTTCCTCCACCAATAATAGCTGGAGAGTTTCCATATGACCTAAGCTTCCTCCACCAATAATAGCTGGAGAGTTTCCATATGACCGTAGCTTCCTCCACCAATAATAGCTCGAGAGTACCCATATGACCTAAGCTTCCTCCACCAATAATAGCTGGAGAGTTTCCATATGACCGTAGCTTCCTCCACCAATAATAGCTGGAGAGTACCCATATGACCTAAGCTTCCTCCACCAATAATAGCTGGAGAGTTTCCATATGACCTAAGCTTCCTCCACCAATAATAGCTGGAGAGTTTCCATATGACCTAAGCTGTTGGTGCGACTTTAAGCCCCCAAAAACAAGCAAACAAACAAGTTTGATAGCCAGTAGTAGTAGAATTTGTGGGTATTTGTTTTTCTTCTATTACAGTTGGCTTCTTGCATGTGCCAAATCCGGGAGGAAAGAACAAGTAGATACCTTCCTTATAGACAATATATCCGATAATGCGACTCTGCAAATGTTAGATAAACAGTCTGCAGAGAAACAATTGGACCAGTCTGAGCATTTACTAGCAGACAACCAGTCAACAAAACCCATTGAAATTGACCAATCAGAGTCTTCCAAAAGTAGGAAAAATGGTCTGCTCAATAGTGAAAATGGTGCTAATCTAAACAAAACTAATGAAGACATTGCTCAGAACTATGTAAACGAACCAGAATATGATCTGCCAGTAGCTCCAAGTAAGCCACAGGAAGCAGTAAGGAGTAATGAGACTAGTCTACCTGACTTCTCTACTATGGGGGATACGGCAGCTATACTGGCGGGGTTAGACTCACAAAGGGAACAAGACACGGTCTGTGATACGAGTAGGACGATGAAAGTACAAGCAGAGGAAACTGCAAACAATGTGTCTAGTCCAGCACGAGTCACTGTAGAAGAAACGATTACTTGTGCAAAAAATCAATTACCTTCGCATATGCAAGATATATCAGAAGAAATGAATACTATTGATACAATAAACTTGGTACCCTCTCGTACACGAGATACCGCAGAAAGCAATTTACCGTCTCGTACACGAGATACCGCAGAAAGCAATTTACCGTCTCATGTGCGAGATACAGCAGAAAGCAATGTACCCTCTCCTGCACGAGATACCGCAGAAAGCAATTTACCGTCTCGTGCACGAGATACCACAGAAAGCAATTTACCGTCTCGTGCGCGAGATACAGCAGAGAGCAATGTGCCCTCTCGCATCCGAGTGGCCTCGGATGACGTTAATATTGCTATTACAATAGATAATGAGGATGGTGAGGAAAACACAAATGTTCCTGTTATCAACAAAAACCTCCTCGTTGCTAGAAATGATGCGAAGAAACCAGACACACCTCCTCTAACAAGATGTACGTATAGTCTATAATACATGTTATGTACTGGGCTCAAGCTGGGCTCAAATTGTTTGGAGAAGTCACTTCTCGCTCCAGGAGTATTAGGGAGAAATAGGAATGTTTATGGAGTTGGTGAAGACTTGACTTCCAGCCAACCACTGCAGATAGGGAAACTAAATTTAGTGGATGTTTGCACGTTATAGGTACTGTTGTACTGTGTTATATATAATGTTGAGTACCAGTAATAAAACAAACACTTATTAATATCAACCAAGCACCATGTGAGGTTCTGTGATTTAGTGATTAATCATCTTTGGCAGACAATTCATGTTCCTCATCAATGGCTACAACAACCCAAAATGGGGAGATTCCAGTACGGAAGCTATCTAGATAGCCTCTTGAGTCTGGAAGATTTGCGGTTCTACCCGGGTTCCCCTCCATTGTATGAAATATTTTATGGATTTCAAAACAATTTCACGAAAATGATCACCGTACGACACCTAAGCAGTAAATATGAATATATAATTTGTAATTGTTTGATTCTGTTTTTCAGTTATGAGAAAGATAGAAAAGGACCCTCCAAAATTTGGGACCCCATATTTAGCAGAAATGAGTAAGTAAAAAGAAATAAGGAAATTAAATTTGATTTGTGGTGTAGTGGTGAGCTGTTGTTATAGATGGACTGATTGCACGTTATCACTAACCGTGTCTCTGTATGAAAAAGTTGGCAGTTTCTTACAGAGGTTGGTGTACCAAGTACGGTTAGCCACTGGAGCCTGCCCAGGAAAGGTGTTCTTAGGTTTACTGCCCGCCACTCAAATGGGAGACCGGTAGCGACAGTGAATAAACTTGAATAAAAATGAAAATTCTCACTCGACTCATAGTGAGAAATGTACATATATACACAGTCAAGCAAGAAACGATACCAAAGCAAACATGACATAAAAGATAGAAGAATATAAACCGGTAGTAAAACCACCACTTTTCAATTTGGAGTTATGGCTGATACCTCAGAAGAAATGCCCAGACACAACCAAAATGTGAGACGGTTTACGTCACAACGACGTCGGTAATTGCCTCGGTGTGTCACACGTCTATTTGACCAGTACCGAACATTTGCATCAACAGACAACTGCCCACATACTGGTCAACCATTCATGATGCCGGGGAATAGAACCGTCGTATTTAGACGTCACATTTACGTGATTGCTTCCTGCCCGCTACTCATACCCCTGGGATGGCCAATTTGCAATAGGCTCGCTGAACGTAGTCTTCATCTTACAGATTGTTCACATGACCCATGTTGACACGACGTCATCAGTATTTTATTAACAAATCGCGTTTCTGCAGATGTCGCAGATCTCAAGTTAACTGTCAACTGGGAGAACGTTACACCGACACTGGTGGATCGGTTTGAGGCAGTAACGTTATAGTATGGGGCGGCATCACATTCATCAGTCATACCTAACTTATTATTGTGGACGGAAACAACACAGTGTTACTGGAATGAAATTCTTGCGCTCGTTTGTTGTGCATTCTTTAACATCAATTGACGCATCACACTGTTTCTACAGGACAACACCAGATGCCATACGTCATGCATTACCACTGAATTATTGGAGCAGGAGAACAATGAACGTTTACCGCGGCCAGCATTGTCAGCATTGTCCAGCATTGTCGGCATTGTCCAGCATTGTCCAGCATTGTCGGCATTGTCCAGCATTGTCAGCATTGTCCAGCATTGTTAGCATTGTCCAGCATTGCCAGCCTTGCCAGCATTATCCAGCATTGTCAGCATTGTCCAGCATTGTCCAGCATTGCCAGCATTGTCCAGCATTGCCAGCCTTGCCAGCATTATCCAGCATTGTCAGCATTGTCCAGCATTATCCAGCATTGTCCAGCATTGTCCAGCATTGTTAGTATTGTCCAGCATTGTTAGCATTGCCAGCATTGTCCAGTATTGTCAGCATTGTCCAGCATTGCCCAGCATTATCCAGCATTATCCAGGATTGTCAGCATTATCCAGCATTGTCAGCATTGTGCAGCATTATCCAGCATTATCCAGCATTGTCCAGCATTGTGCAGCATTATCCAGCATTATCCAGCATTGTCCAGCATTATCCAGCATTATCCAGCATTATCCAGCATTGCCCAGCATTATCCAGCATTGCCCAGCATTGTCCAGCATTGTCAGCATTATCAGCATTGTCCAGCATTGCCAGCATTGTCCAGCATTGTCAGCATTGTCAGCCTTGCCAGCATTGTCCAGCATTATCCAGCATTATCCAGCATTATCCAGCATTGTCTAGCATTGTCGGCATTGTCCAGCCTTGCCAGCATTGTCCAGCATTGTCCAGCATTGTCCAGCATTGTCAGCATTGCCCAGCATTATCCAGCATTATCCAGCATTGCCCAGCATTATCCAGCATTATCCAGCATTGTCGGCATTATCCAGCATTGTCAGCATTGCCCAGCATTGTCAGCATTGCCCAGCATTATCCAGCATTGCCCAGCATTATCCAGCATTGCCCAGCATTGTCAGCATTGTCAGCCTTGCCAGCATTATCCAGCATTATCCAGCATTGTCTAGCATTGTCGGCATTGTCCAGCCTTGCCAGCATTGTCCAGCATTGTCCAGCATTGTCCAGCATTGTCCAGCATTGTCAGCATTATCAGCATTGTCCAGCATTGCCAGCATTGTCCAGCATTGTCAGCATTGTCAGCCTTGCCAGCATTGTCCAGCATTATCCAGCATTATCCAGCATTGTCCAGCATTTTCCAGCATTGTCCAGCATTGTCCAGCCTTGCCAGCATTGTCCAGCATTGTCAGCATTATGCAGCATTGTCCAACATTGTCCAGCATTATCCAGCATTGTCCAGCATTGTCCAGCATTGTCAGCATTATCCAGCATTGTCCAGCCTTGCCAGCATTATCCAGCATTGTACAGCATTGTCCAGCATTGTCCAGCATTGTCCAGCATTGTCCAACCTTGCCAGCATTATCCAGCATTGTACAGCATTGTGCAGCATTGTGCAGCATTGTCAGCATTGTGCAGCATTGTACAGCATTGTACAGCATTGTCCAGCATTGTCAGCATTATCCAGCATTGTCAGCATTGTCCAGCATTATGCAGCATTGTCCAGCATTGTCAGCATTGTCCAGCATTATCCAGCATTGTCAGCATTGTCCAGCATTGTCAGCATTATCCAGCATTATGCAGCATTGTCCAGCATTGTCAGCATTGTCCAGCATTGTCAGCATTGTCCAGCATTGTCCAGCCTTGCCAGTATTATCCAGCATTGTACAGCATTGCCAGCATTATCCAGCATTGTCCAGCATTGTCAGCATTGTCCAGCATTGTCAGCATTGTCCGGCATTGCCAGCATTATCCAGCATTGTACAGCATTGCCAGCATTATCCAGCATTGTCAGCATTGTCCAGCATTGTCCAGCATTGTCCAGCATTTCCAGCATTGTCAGCATTATGCAGCATTGTCCACCATTGTCAGCATTATGCAGCATTATCAGCATTGCCAGCATTGTCCAGCATTGACAGCATTGTCCAGCATTGTCAGCATTGCCAGCATTGTCAGCATTGTCCAGCATTGTCAGCATTGTCCAGCATTGCCAGCTTTATCCAGCATTATCCAACATTGTCAGCATTGTCCAGCATTGTCAGCATTATCAGCATTGTCCAGCATTGTCCAGCATTGTCCAGCATTGTCAGCATTGCCAGCATTGTCAGCAATGTCCAGCATTATGCAGCATTGTCCAGCATTGTCAGCATTGTCCAGCATTGCCAGCTTTATCCAGCATTGTCCAGCATTATGCAGCATTATGCAGCATTGTCCAGCATTGTCAGCATTGTCCAGCTTTATCCAGCATTGTCCAGCATTGTCAGCCTTGACAGCATTGCCAGCATTGTCCAGCATTGCCAGCATTGTCCAGCATTGTCCAGCATTATCCAGCATTGTCAGCATTGTCCAGCATTATCCAGCATTGTCAACATTATCCAGCATTATCCAGCATTGTCAGCATTGTACAGCATTGTCCAGCATTGTCAGCATTGTCAGCCTTGCCAGCATTGTCAGCATTGTCCAGCATTATCCAGCATTGTACAGCATTGTCCAGCATTGTCAGCATTGTCAGCCTTGCCAGCATTGTCAGCATTAGACAGCATTGTCCAGCATTGTCAGCCTTGCCAGCATTAGTCAACATTGACAGCATTGTCCAGCATTGTCAGCTTTGCCAGCATTGTCCAGCATTAGACAGCATTGTCCAGCATTGCCAGCCTTGCCAGCATTGTCCAGCCTTTCCAGCATTGTCCAGCCTTGCCAGCATTGTCCAGTATTGTCAGCATTATGCAGCATTGTCCAACATTGTCCAGCATTATCCAGCATTGTCCAGCATTGTCAGCATTATCCAGCATTGTCCAGCATTGTCCAGCATTGTCCAGCATTGTGCAGCATTGTGCAGCATTGTCAGCATTGTACAGCATTGTCCAGCATTGTCCAGCATTGTCCAGCCTTGCCAGCATTATCCAGCATTGTACAGCATTGTGCAGCATTGTCAGCATTGTACAGCATTGTACAGCATTGTCCAGCATTGTCCAGCATTGTCAGCATTATCCAGCATTGTCAGCATTGTCCAGCATTGTCAGCATTGTCCAGCATTGTCCAGCATTGTCCAGCATTGTCAGCATTGTCCAGCATTATCCAGCATTGTCAGCATTGTCCAGCATTGTCAGCATTATCCAGCATTATGCAGCATTGTCCAGCATTGTCTAGCATTGTCGGCATTGTCCAGCCTTGCCAGCATTGTCCAGCATTGTCCAGCATTGTCCAGCATTGTCCAGCATTATCCAGCATTATCCAGCATTGCCCAGCATTATCCAGCATTATCCAGCATTGTCTAGCATTGTCGGCATTATCCAGCATTGTCAGCATTGCCCAGCATTGTCAGCATTGCCCAGCATTGTCCAGCATTGCCCAGCATTGCCCAGCATTGCCCAGCATTATCCAGCATTATCCAGCATTGTCTAGCATTGTCTAGCATTGTCGGCATTGTCCAGCCTTGCCAGCATTGTCCAGCATTGTCCAGCATTGTCCAGCATTGTCAGCATTGTCAGCATTGTCAGCCTTGCCAGCATTATCCAGCATTGTCCAGCATTGTCCAGCATTGTCCAGCCTTGCCAGCATTGTCCAGCATTGTGAGCATTATGCAGCATTGTCCAACATTGTCCAGCATTATCCAGCATTGTCCAGCATTGTGCAGCATTGTACAGCATTGTACAGCATTGTCCAGCATTGTCCAGCATTGTCCAGCCTTGCCAGCATTGTGCAGCATTGTGCAGCATTGTCAGCATTGTACAGCATTGTACAGCATTGTCCAGCATTGTCAGCATTATCCAGCATTGTCAGCATTGTCCAGCATTGTCAGCATTATGCAGCATTGTCCAGCATTGTCAGCATTGTCCAGCATTATCCAGCATTGTCCAGCATTATCCAGCATTGTCAGCATTGTCCAGCATTGTCAGCATTATCCAGCATTATGCAGCATTGTCCAGCATTGTCCAGCATTGTCAGCATTGTCAGCATTGTCCAGCCTTGCAAGTATTATCCAGCATTGTACAGCATTGCCAGTATTATCTAGCATTGTCCAGCATTGTCAGCATTGTCCAGCATTGTCAGCATTGTCCAGCCTTGCCAGTATTATCTAGCATTGTACAGCATTGCCAGCATTATCCAGCATTGTCCAGCATTGTCAGCATTGTCCAGCATTGTCAGCATTGTCCAGCATTGCCAGCATTATCCAGCATTGTACAGCATTGCCAGCATTATCCAGCATTGTCAGCATTGTCCAGCATTGTCCAGCATTGTCCAGCATTTCCAGCATTGTCAGCATTATGCAGCATTGTCCACCATTGTCAGCATTATGCAGCATTATCAGCATTGCCAGCATTGCCAGCATTGTCCAGCATTGACAGCATTGTCCAGCATTGCCAGCATTGTCAGCATTGTCCAGCATTGTCCAGCATTATCCAGCATTGTCAGCATTGTCCAGCATTGTCCAGCATTATCCAGCATTGTCAGCATTGTCCAGCATTGTCCAGCATTGTCAGCCTTGACAGCATTGCCAGCATTGTCCAGCATTGGCCAGCATTGTCCAGCATTGTCCAGCATTATCCAGCATTGTCAGCATTGTCCAGCATTGTCAGCATTATCCAGCATTATCCAGCATTGTCAGCATTGCCAGCATTGTCAGCATTGTCCAGCATTGTCAGCATTGTCCAGCATTGCCAGCTTTATCCAGCATTATCCAACATTGTCAGCATTGTCCAGCATTGTCAGCATTATCAGCATTGTCCAGCATTGTCCAGCATTGTCCAGCATTGTCAGCATTGCCAGCATTGTCAGCAATGTCCAGCATTATGCAGCATTGTCCAGCATTGTCAGCATTGTCCAGCATTGCCAGCTTTATCCAGCATTGTCCAGCATTATGCAGCATTATGCAGCATTGTCCAGCATTGTCAGCATTGTCCAGCTTTATCCAGCATTGTCCAGCATTGTCAGCCTTGACAGCATTGCCAGCATTGTCCAGCATTGCCAGCATTGTCCAGCATTGTCCAGCATTATCCAGCATTGTCAGCATTGTCCAGCATTATCCAGCATTGTCAACATTATCCAGCATTATCCAGCATTGTCAGCATTGTACAGCATTGTCCAGCATTGTCAGCATTGTCAGCCTTGCCAGCATTGTCAGCATTGTCCAGCATTATCCAGCATTGTACAGCATTGTCCAGCATTGTCAGCATTGTCAGCCTTGCCAGCATTGTCAGCATTAGACAGCATTGTCCAGCATTGTCAGCCTTGCCAGCATTAGTCAACATTGACAGCATGTCCAGCATTGTCAGCTTTGCCAGCATTGTCCAGCATTAGACAGCATTGTCCAGCATTGCCAGCCTTGCCAGCATTGTCCAGCCTTTCCAGCATTGTCCAGCCTTGCCAGCATTGTCCAGTATTGTCAGCATTATGCAGCATTGTCCAACATTGTCCAGCATTATCCAGCATTGTCCAGCATTGTCAGCATTATCCAGCATTGTCCAGCATTGTCCAGCATTGTCCAGCATTGTGCAGCATTGTGCAGCATTGTCAGCATTGTACAGCATTGTCCAGCATTGTCCAGCATTGTCCACCCCACAACCACAACACACAGCATTGTCAGCATTGTACAGCATTGTACAGCATTGTCCAGCATTGTCCAGCATTGTCAGCATTATCCAGCATTGTCAGCATTGTCCAGCATTGTCAGCATTGTCCAGCATTGTCCAGCATTGTCCAGCATTGTCAGCATTGTCCAGCATTATCCAGCATTGTCAGCATTGTCCAGCATTGTCAGCATTATCCAGCATTATGCAGCATTGTCCAGCATTGTCTAGCATTGTCGCATTGTCCAGCCTTGCCAGCATTGTCCAGCATTGTCCAGCATTGTCCAGCATTGTCCAGCATTGTCCAGCATTATCCAGCATTGCCCAGCATTATCCAGCATTATCCAGCATTGTCAGCATTGTCGCATTACCACATTGTCAGCATTGCCCAGCATTGTCAGCATTGCCCAGCATTGTCCAGCATTGCCCAGCATTGCCCAGCATTGCCCAGCATTATCCAGCATTATCCAGCATTGTCTAGCATTGTCTAGCATTGTCTAGCATTGTCGGCATTGTCCAGCCTTGCCAGCATTGTCCAGCATTGTCCAGCATTGTCCAGCATTGTCAGCATTGCCCAGCATTATCCAGCATTATCCAGCATTGCCCAGCATTATCCAGCATTATCCAGCATTGTCGGCATTATCCAGCATTGTCAGCATTGCCCAGCATTGTCAGCATTGCCCAGCATTATCCAGCATTGCCCAGCATTATCCAGCATTGCCCAGCATTGTCAGCATTGTCAGCCTTGCCAGCATTATCCAGCATTATCCAGCATTGTCTAGCATTGTCGGCATTGTCCAGCCTTGCCAGCATTGTCCAGCATTGTCCAGCATTGTCCAGCATTGTCCAGCATTGTCAGCATTATCAGCATTGTCCAGCATTGCCAGCATTGTCCAGCATTGTCAGCATTGTCAGCCTTGCCAGCATTGTCCAGCATTATCCAGCATTATCCAGCATTGTCCAGCATTTTCCAGCATTGTCCAGCATTGTCCAGCCTTGCCAGCATTGTCCAGCATTGTCAGCATTATGCAGCATTGTCCAACATTGTCCAGCATTATCCAGCATTGTCCAGCATTGTCCAGCATTGTCAGCATTATCCAGCATTGTCCAGCCTTGCCAGCATTATCCAGCATTGTACAGCATTGTCCAGCATTGTCCAGCATTGTCCAGCATTGTCCAACCTTGCCAGCATTATCCAGCATTGTACAGCATTGTGCAGCATTGTGCAGCATTGTCAGCATTGTGCAGCATTGTACAGCATTGTACAGCATTGTCCAGCATTGTCAGCATTATCCAGCATTGTCAGCATTGTCCAGCATTATGCAGCATTGTCCAGCATTGTCAGCATTGTCCAGCATTATCCAGCATTGTCAGCATTGTCCAGCATTGTCAGCATTATCCAGCATTATGCAGCATTGTCCAGCATTGTCAGCATTGTCCAGCATTGTCAGCATTGTCCAGCATTGTCCAGCCTTGCCAGTATTATCCAGCATTGTACAGCATTGCCAGCATTATCCAGCATTGTCCAGCATTGTCAGCATTGTCCAGCATTGTCAGCATTGTCCGGCATTGCCAGCATTATCCAGCATTGTACAGCATTGCCAGCATTATCCAGCATTGTCAGCATTGTCCAGCATTGTCAGCATTGCCAGCATTTCCAGCATTGTCAGCATTATGCAGCATTGTCCACCATTGTCAGCATTATGCAGCATTATCAGCATTGCCAGCATTGTCAGCATTACAGCATTGTCCAGCATTGTCAGCATTGCCAGCATTGTCAGCATTGTCCAGCATTGTCAGCATTGTCCAGCATTGCCAGCTTTATCCAGCATTATCCAACATTGTCAGCATTGTCCAGCATTGTCAGCATTATCAGCATTGTCCAGCATTGTCCAGCATTGTCCAGCATTGTCAGCATTGCCAGCATTGTCAGCAATGTCCAGCATTATGCAGCATTGTCCAGCATTGTCAGCATTGTCCAGCATTGCCAGCTTTATCCAGCATTGTCCAGCATTATGCAGCATTATGCAGCATTGTCCAGCATTGTCAGCATTGTCCAGCTTTATCCAGCATTGTCCAGCATTGTCAGCCTTGACAGCATTGCCAGCATTGTCCAGCATTGCCAGCATTGTCCAGCATTGTCCAGCATTATCCAGCATTGTCAGCATTGTCCAGCATTATCCAGCATTGTCAACATTATCCAGCATTATCCAGCATTGTCAGCATTGTACAGCATTGTCCAGCATTGTCAGCATTGTCAGCCTTGCCAGCATTGTCAGCATTGTCCAGCATTATCCAGCATTGTACAGCATTGTCCAGCATTGTCAGCATTGTCAGCCTTGCCAGCATTGTCAGCATTAGACAGCATTGTCCAGCATTGTCAGCCTTGCCAGCATTAGTCAACATTGACAGCATTGTCCAGCATTGTCAGCTTTGCCAGCATTGTCCAGCATTAGACAGCATTGTCCAGCATTGCCAGCCTTGCCAGCATTGTCCAGCCTTTCCAGCATTGTCCAGCCTTGCCAGCATTGTCCAGTATTGTCAGCATTATGCAGCATTGTCCAACATTGTCCAGCATTATCCAGCATTGTCCAGCATTGTCAGCATTATCCAGCATTGTCCAGCATTGTCCAGCATTGTCCAGCATTGTGCAGCATTGTGCAGCATTGTCAGCATTGTACAGCATTGTCCAGCATTGTCCAGCATTGTCCAGCCTTGCCAGCATTATCCAGCATTGTACAGCATTGTGCAGCATTGTCAGCATTGTACAGCATTGTACAGCATTGTCCAGCATTGTCCAGCATTGTCAGCATTATCCAGCATTGTCAGCATTGTCCAGCATTGTCAGCATTGTCCAGCATTGTCCAGCATTGTCCAGCATTGTCAGCATTGTCCAGCATTATCCAGCATTGTCAGCATTGTCCAGCATTGTCAGCATTATCCAGCATTATGCAGCATTGTCCAGCATTGTCTAGCATTGTCGGCATTGTCCAGCCTTGCCAGCATTGTCCAGCATTGTCCAGCATTGTCCAGCATTGTCCAGCATTATCCAGCATTATCCAGCATTGCCCAGCATTATCCAGCATTATCCAGCATTGTCTAGCATTGTCGGCATTATCCAGCATTGTCAGCATTGCCCAGCATTGTCAGCATTGCCCAGCATTGTCCAGCATTGCCCAGCATTGCCCAGCATTGCCCAGCATTATCCAGCATTATCCAGCATTGTCTAGCATTGTCTAGCATTGTCGGCATTGTCCAGCCTTGCCAGCATTGTCCAGCATTGTCCAGCATTGTCCAGCATTGTCAGCATTGTCAGCATTGTCAGCCTTGCCAGCATTATCCAGCATTGTCCAGCATTGTCCAGCATTGTCCAGCCTTGCCAGCATTGTCCAGCATTGTCAGCATTATGCAGCATTGTCCAACATTGTCCAGCATTATCCAGCATTGTCCAGCATTGTGCAGCATTGTACAGCATTGTACAGCATTGTCCAGCATTGTCCAGCATTGTCCAGCCTTGCCAGCATTGTGCAGCATTGTGCAGCATTGTCAGCATTGTACAGCATTGTACAGCATTGTCCAGCATTGTCAGCATTATCCAGCATTGTCAGCATTGTCCAGCATTGTCAGCATTATGCAGCATTGTCCAGCATTGTCAGCATTGTCCAGCATTATCCAGCATTGTCCAGCATTATCCAGCATTGTCAGCATTGTCCAGCATTGTCAGCATTATCCAGCATTATGCAGCATTGTCCAGCATTGTCCAGCATTGTCAGCATTGTCAGCATTGTCCAGCCTTGCAAGTATTATCCAGCATTGTACAGCATTGCCAGTATTATCTAGCATTGTCCAGCATTGTCAGCATTGTCCAGCATTGTCAGCATTGTCCAGCCTTGCCAGTATTATCTAGCATTGTACAGCATTGCCAGCATTATCCAGCATTGTCCAGCATTGTCAGCATTGTCCAGCATTGTCAGCATTGTCCAGCATTGCCAGCATTATCCAGCATTGTACAGCATTGCCAGCATTATCCAGCATTGTCAGCATTGTCCAGCATTGTCCAGCATTGTCCAGCATTTCCAGCATTGTCAGCATTATGCAGCATTGTCCACCATTGTCAGCATTATGCAGCATTATCAGCATTGCCAGCATTGCCAGCATTGTCCAGCATTGACAGCATTGTCCAGCATTGCCAGCATTGTCAGCATTGTCCAGCATTGTCCAGCATTGTCCAGCATTATCCAGCATTGTCAGCATTGTCCAGCATTGTCCAGCATTATCCAGCATTGTCAGCATTGTCCAGCATTGTCCAGCATTGTCAGCCTTGACAGCATTGCCAGCATTGTCCAGCATTGGCCAGCATTGTCCAGCATTGTCCAGCATTATCCAGCATTGTCAGCATTGTCCAGCATTGTCAGCATTATCCAGCATTATCCAGCATTGTCAGCATTGCCAGCATTGTCAGCATTGTCCAGCATTGTCAGCATTGTCCAGCATTGCCAGCTTTATCCAGCATTATCCAACATTGTCAGCATTGTCCAGCATTGTCAGCATTATCAGCATTGTCCAGCATTGTCCAGCATTGTCCAGCATTGTCAGCATTGCCAGCATTGTCAGCAATGTCCAGCATTATGCAGCATTGTCCAGCATTGTCAGCATTGTCCAGCATTGCCAGCTTTATCCAGCATTGTCCAGCATTATGCAGCATTATGCAGCATTGTCCAGCATTGTCAGCATTGTCCAGCTTTATCCAGCATTGTCCAGCATTGTCAGCCTTGACAGCATTGCCAGCATTGTCCAGCATTGCCAGCATTGTCCAGCATTGTCCAGCATTATCCAGCATTGTCAGCATTGTCCAGCATTATCCAGCATTGTCAACATTATCCAGCATTATCCAGCATTGTCAGCATTGTACAGCATTGTCCAGCATTGTCAGCATTGTCAGCCTTGCCAGCATTGTCAGCATTGTCCAGCATTATCCAGCATTGTACAGCATTGTCCAGCATTGTCAGCATTGTCAGCCTTGCCAGCATTGTCAGCATTAGACAGCATTGTCCAGCATTGTCAGCCTTGCCAGCATTAGTCAACATTGACAGCATTGTCCAGCATTGTCAGCTTTGCCAGCATTGTCCAGCATTAGACAGCATTGTCCAGCATTGCCAGCCTTGCCAGCATTGTCCAGCCTTTCCAGCATTGTCCAGCCTTGCCAGCATTGTCCAGTATTGTCAGCATTATGCAGCATTGTCCAACATTGTCCAGCATTATCCAGCATTGTCCAGCATTGTCAGCATTATCCAGCATTGTCCAGCATTGTCCAGCATTGTCCAGCATTGTGCAGCATTGTGCAGCATTGTCAGCATTGTACAGCATTGTCCAGCATTGTCCAGCATTGTCCAGCCTTGCCAGCATTATCCAGCATTGTACAGCATTGTGCAGCATTGTCAGCATTGTACAGCATTGTACAGCATTGTCCAGCATTGTCCAGCATTGTCAGCATTATCCAGCATTGTCAGCATTGTCCAGCATTGTCAGCATTGTCCAGCATTGTCCAGCATTGTCCAGCATTGTCAGCATTGTCCAGCATTATCCAGCATTGTCAGCATTGTCCAGCATTGTCAGCATTATCCAGCATTATGCAGCATTGTCCAGCATTGTCTAGCATTGTCGGCATTGTCCAGCCTTGCCAGCATTGTCCAGCATTGTCCAGCATTGTCCAGCATTGTCCAGCATTATCCAGCATTATCCAGCATTGCCCAGCATTATCCAGCATTATCCAGCATTGTCTAGCATTGTCGGCATTATCCAGCATTGTCAGCATTGCCCAGCATTGTCAGCATTGCCCAGCATTGTCCAGCATTGCCCAGCATTGCCCAGCATTGCCCAGCATTATCCAGCATTATCCAGCATTGTCTAGCATTGTCTAGCATTGTCGGCATTGTCCAGCCTTGCCAGCATTGTCCAGCATTGTCCAGCATTGTCCAGCATTGTCAGCATTGTCAGCATTGTCAGCCTTGCCAGCATTATCCAGCATTGTCCAGCATTGTCCAGCATTGTCCAGCCTTGCCAGCATTGTCCAGCATTGTGAGCATTATGCAGCATTGTCCAACATTGTCCAGCATTATCCAGCATTGTCCAGCATTGTGCAGCATTGTACAGCATTGTACAGCATTGTCCAGCATTGTCCAGCATTGTCCAGCCTTGCCAGCATTGTGCAGCATTGTGCAGCATTGTCAGCATTGTACAGCATTGTACAGCATTGTCCAGCATTGTCAGCATTATCCAGCATTGTCAGCATTGTCCAGCATTGTCAGCATTATGCAGCATTGTCCAGCATTGTCAGCATTGTCCAGCATTATCCAGCATTGTCCAGCATTATCCAGCATTGTCAGCATTGTCCAGCATTGTCAGCATTATCCAGCATTATGCAGCATTGTCCAGCATTGTCCAGCATTGTCAGCATTGTCAGCATTGTCCAGCCTTGCAAGTATTATCCAGCATTGTACAGCATTGCCAGTATTATCTAGCATTGTCCAGCATTGTCAGCATTGTCCAGCATTGTCAGCATTGTCCAGCCTTGCCAGTATTATCTAGCATTGTACAGCATTGCCAGCATTATCCAGCATTGTCCAGCATTGTCAGCATTGTCCAGCATTGTCAGCATTGTCCAGCATTGCCAGCATTATCCAGCATTGTACAGCATTGCCAGCATTATCCAGCATTGTCAGCATTGTCCAGCATTGTCCAGCATTGTCCAGCATTTCCAGCATTGTCAGCATTATGCAGCATTGTCCACCATTGTCAGCATTATGCAGCATTATCAGCATTGCCAGCATTGCCAGCATTGTCCAGCATTGACAGCATTGTCCAGCATTGCCAGCATTGTCAGCATTGTCCAGCATTGTCCAGCATTATCCAGCATTGTCAGCATTGTCCAGCATTGTCCAGCATTATCCAGCATTGTCAGCATTGTCCAGCATTGTCCAGCATTGTCAGCCTTGACAGCATTGCCAGCATTGTCCAGCATTGGCCAGCATTGTCCAGCATTGTCCAGCATTATCCAGCATTGTCAGCATTGTCCAGCATTGTCAGCATTATCCAGCATTATCCAGCATTGTCAGCATTGCCAGCATTGTCAGCATTGTCCAGCATTGTCAGCATTGTCCAGCATTGCCAGCTTTATCCAGCATTATCCAACATTGTCAGCATTGTCCAGCATTGTCAGCATTATCAGCATTGTCCAGCATTGTCCAGCATTGTCCAGCATTGTCAGCATTGCCAGCATTGTCAGCAATGTCCAGCATTATGCAGCATTGTCCAGCATTGTCAGCATTGTCCAGCATTGCCAGCTTTATCCAGCATTGTCCAGCATTATGCAGCATTATGCAGCATTGTCCAGCATTGTCAGCATTGTCCAGCTTTATCCAGCATTGTCCAGCATTGTCAGCCTTGACAGCATTGCCAGCATTGTCCAGCATTGCCAGCATTGTCCAGCATTGTCCAGCATTATCCAGCATTGTCAGCATTGTCCAGCATTATCCAGCATTGTCAACATTATCCAGCATTATCCAGCATTGTCAGCATTGTACAGCATTGTCCAGCATTGTCAGCATTGTCAGCCTTGCCAGCATTGTCAGCATTGTCCAGCATTATCCAGCATTGTACAGCATTGTCCAGCATTGTCAGCATTGTCAGCCTTGCCAGCATTGTCAGCATTAGACAGCATTGTCCAGCATTGTCAGCCTTGCCAGCATTAGTCAACATTGACAGCATTGTCCAGCATTGTCAGCTTTGCCAGCATTGTCCAGCATTAGACAGCATTGTCCAGCATTGCCAGCCTTGCCAGCATTGTCCAGCCTTTCCAGCATTGTCCAGCCTTGCCAGCATTGTCCAGTATTGTCAGCATTATGCAGCATTGTCCAACATTGTCCAGCATTATCCAGCATTGTCCAGCATTGTCAGCATTATCCAGCATTGTCCAGCATTGTCCAGCATTGTCCAGCATTGTGCAGCATTGTGCAGCATTGTCAGCATTGTACAGCATTGTCCAGCATTGTCCAGCATTGTCCAGCCTTGCCAGCATTATCCAGCATTGTACAGCATTGTGCAGCATTGTCAGCATTGTACAGCATTGTACAGCATTGTCCAGCATTGTCCAGCATTGTCAGCATTATCCAGCATTGTCAGCATTGTCCAGCATTGTCAGCATTGTCCAGCATTGTCCAGCATTGTCCAGCATTGTCAGCATTGTCCAGCATTATCCAGCATTGTCAGCATTGTCCAGCATTGTCAGCATTATCCAGCATTATGCAGCATTGTCCAGCATTGTCTAGCATTGTCGGCATTGTCCAGCCTTGCCAGCATTGTCCAGCATTGTCCAGCATTGTCCAGCATTGTCCAGCATTATCCAGCATTATCCAGCATTGCCCAGCATTATCCAGCATTATCCAGCATTGTCTAGCATTGTCGGCATTATCCAGCATTGTCAGCATTGCCCAGCATTGTCAGCATTGCCCAGCATTGTCCAGCATTGCCCAGCATTGCCCAGCATTGCCCAGCATTATCCAGCATTATCCAGCATTGTCTAGCATTGTCTAGCATTGTCGGCATTGTCCAGCCTTGCCAGCATTGTCCAGCATTGTCCAGCATTGTCCAGCATTGTCAGCATTGTCAGCATTGTCAGCCTTGCCAGCATTATCCAGCATTGTCCAGCATTGTCCAGCATTGTCCAGCCTTGCCAGCATTGTCCAGCATTGTGAGCATTATGCAGCATTGTCCAACATTGTCCAGCATTATCCAGCATTGTCCAGCATTGTGCAGCATTGTACAGCATTGTACAGCATTGTCCAGCATTGTCCAGCATTGTCCAGCCTTGCCAGCATTGTGCAGCATTGTGCAGCATTGTCAGCATTGTACAGCATTGTACAGCATTGTCCAGCATTGTCAGCATTATCCAGCATTGTCAGCATTGTCCAGCATTGTCAGCATTATGCAGCATTGTCCAGCATTGTCAGCATTGTCCAGCATTATCCAGCATTGTCCAGCATTATCCAGCATTGTCAGCATTGTCCAGCATTGTCAGCATTATCCAGCATTATGCAGCATTGTCCAGCATTGTCCAGCATTGTCAGCATTGTCAGCATTGTCCAGCCTTGCAAGTATTATCCAGCATTGTACAGCATTGCCAGTATTATCTAGCATTGTCCAGCATTGTCAGCATTGTCCAGCATTGTCAGCATTGTCCAGCCTTGCCAGTATTATCTAGCATTGTACAGCATTGCCAGCATTATCCAGCATTGTCCAGCATTGTCAGCATTGTCCAGCATTGTCAGCATTGTCCAGCATTGCCAGCATTATCCAGCATTGTACAGCATTGCCAGCATTATCCAGCATTGTCAGCATTGTCCAGCATTGTCCAGCATTGTCCAGCATTTCCAGCATTGTCAGCATTGTCCAGCATTGTCAACATTATCCAGCATTGTCAGCAATATCCAGCATTGCCAGCATTGTCCAGCATTGTCAGCATTATCCAGCATTGTCAGCATTGTCCAGCATTGTCCAGCATTGTCCAGCAATGCCAGCATTGGCAGCATTGTCAGCATTATCCAGCATTATCCAGCATTGTCCAGCATTGTCAGCATTGCCCAGCATTATCCAGCATTATCCAGCATTGTCCAGCATTGCCAGCATTGTCCAGCATTGTCAGCATTGTCAGCATTGCCCAGCATTATCCAGCATTATCCAGCATTGTCCAGCATTGTCCAGCATTGTCAGCATTATCCAGCATTGTCTAGCATTGTCTAGCATTGTCCAGCAATGCCAGCATTGGCAGCATTGTTAGCATTATCCAGCATTATCCAGCATTGTCAGCATTATCCAGCATTGCCAGCATTGTCAGCATTGCCAGCATTGTCCAGCATTGTCAGCATTGTCCAGCCTTGCCAGCATTGTCCAGTATTGTCAGCATTATGCAGCATTATCCAGCATTGTCCAGCATTGTCCTGCATTGTCAGCATTATCCAGCATTGTCCAGCATTGTCCAGCATTGTCCAGCATTGTCCAGCCTTGCCAGCATTATCCAGCATTGTACAGCATTGTGCAGCATTGTCAGCATTGTGCAGCATTGTACAGCATTGTACAGCATTGTACAGCATTGTCCAGCATTGTCCAGCATTGTCCAGCATTGTCCAGCATTATCCAGCATTGTACAGCATTGTGCAGCATTGTCAGCATTGTACAGCATTGTACAGCATTGTCCAGCATTGTCAGCATTATCCAGCATTGTCAGCATTGTCCAGCATTGTCAGCATTGTCCAGCATTATGCAGCATTGTCCAGCATTGTCAGCATTGTCCAGCATTATCCAGCATTGTCAGCATTATGCAGCATTGTCCAGCATTGTCCAGCATTGTCAGCATTGTCAGCATTGTCCAGCCTTGCCAGTATTATCCAGCATTGTACAGCATTGTCAGCATTGTCCAGCATTGTCCAGCATTGTCAGCATTGTCAGCATTGTCCAGCATTGTCAGCATTGTCCAGCATTGTCCAGCCTTGCCAGTATTATCCAGCATTGTACAGCATTGTCAGCATTATCCAGCATTGTCCAGCATTGTCAGCATTGTCCAGCATTGTCAGCATTGTCCAGCATTGCCAGCATTATCCAGCATTGTACAGCATTGCCAGCATTATCCAGCATTGTCAGCATTGTTCAGCATTGTCCTGCATTTCCAGCATTGTCAGCATTATGCAGCATTGTCCACCATTGTCAGTATTATGCAGCATTATCAGCATTGCCAGCATTGTCCAGCATTGACAGCATTGTCCAGCATTGTCAGCATTGCCAGCATTGTCAGCATTGTCCAGCATTGTCAGCATTGTCCAACATTGCTAGCTTTATCCAGCATTATCCAGCATTGTCAGCATTGTCCAGCATTGTCAGCATTGCCAGCATTATCCAGCATTGTCCAGCATTGTCCAGCATTGTCAGCATTGCCAGCATTGTCAGCATTGTCCAGCATTATGCAGCATTGTCCAGCATTGTCAGCATTGTCCAGCATTGCCAGCTTTATCCCACCAGCATTGTCCAGCATTGTCAGCATTGCCAGCATTATCCAGCATTGTCCAGCATTGTCCAGCATTGCCAGCATTGTCCAGCATTGCCAGCATTGTCCAGCATTGTCCAGCATTATCCAGCATTGTCAGCATTGTCCAGCATTATCCAGCATTTCCATTATCCAGCATTATCCAGCATTGTCAGCATTGTACAGCATTGTCCAGCATTGTCAGCATTGTCAGCCTTGCCAGCATTGTCAGCATTGTCCAGCATTATCCAGCATTGTCAGCATTGTACAGCATTGTCCAGCATTGTCAGCATTGTCAGCCTTGCCAGCATTGTCAGCATTATCCAGCATTATCCAGCATTGTCAGCATTGTCAGCATTGTCCAGCATTGTCCAGCATTGTCAGCATTGTCAGCCTTGCCAGCATTGTCAGCATTAGACAGCATTGACAGCATTGTCCAGCATTGTCAGCCTTGCCAGCATTAGACAACATTGACAGCATTGTCCAGCATTGCCAGCCTTGTCAGCCTTGCCAGCATTGTCCAGCATTAGACAGCATTGTCCAGCATTGCCAGCCTTGCCAGCATTGTCCAGCATTGTCCAGCATTGCCAGCATTGTCCAGCATTGTCCAGCATTATCCAGCATTGTCCAGCATTATCCAGCATTATCCAGCATTATCCAGCATTGTCAGCATTAGACAACATTGACAGCATTGTCCAGCATTGCCAGCCCTGCCAGCATTGTCCAGCATTAGAAAGCATTGTCCAGCATTGCCAGCCTTGCCAGCATTGTCCAGCCTTTCCAGCATTGTCGGCATTGTCCAGCATTGTCGGCATTGTCAGCCTTGCCAGCATTGTCCAGCATTGTCAGCATTGTCCAGCATTGTCCAGCATTGTCGGCATTGTCAGCATTGTCCAGCATTGTCAGTATTATCCAGCATTGTCAGCATTGTCAGCATTGTCCAGCATTGTCCAGCATTGTTCAGCATTGTACAGCATTGTCCAGCATTGTCCAGCATTGTCTAGCATTGTCCAGCATTGTCAGCATTGTCCAGCATTGTCAGCCTTGCCAGCATTGTCCAGCATTGTCAGCATTGCCAGCCAGCATTGTCCAGCATTGTCCAGCATTGTCAGCATTATCCAGCATTGTCAGCATTGTCGGCATTATCCAACATTGTCAGCATTGCCAGCATTGTCCAGCTTTGCCAGCATTATCCAGCATTGTCAGCATTGTCCAGCATTGTCAGCATTGCCAGCATTGTCAGCACTGTCCAGCCTTGCAACATTGTCCAGCATTGTCCAGCCTTGCAGCATTATCCAGCATTGTCCAGCATTGTCAGCATTGTCCAGCATTGTCAGCATTGTCCAGCATTGTCCAGCATTGTCAGCCTTGCCAGCATTGTCCAGCCTTGCCAGCATTGTCCAGCATTGTTAGCATTATCCAGCATTGTCCAGCATTGTCCAGCATTGTCAGCATTGTCCAGCATTGTCAGCATTGTCCAGCATTGTCAACATTATCCAGCATTGTCAGCAATATCCAGCATTGTCAGCATTGTCCAGCATTGTCAGCATTATCCAGCATTGTCCAGCATTGTCAACATTGTCCAGCATTGTCAGCATTATCCAGCATTGTCTAGCATTGTCCAGCAATGCCAGCATTGGCAGCATTGTTAGCATTATCCAGCATTATCCAGCATTGTCCAGCATTGTCAGCATTGCCCAGCATTATCCAGCATTATCCAGCATTGTCCAGCATTGCCAGCATTGTCCAGCATTGTCAGCATTGTCAGCATTGTCCAGCATTGCCCAGCATTATCCAGCATTATCCAGCATTGCCCAGCATTGTCCAGCATTGTCAGCATTATCCAGCAATGTCTAGCATTGTCTAGCATTGTCCAGCAATGCCAGCATTGGCAGCATTGTTAGCATTATCCAGCATTATCCAGCATTGTCAGCATTATCCAGCATTGCCAGCATTGTCAGCATTGCCAACATTGTCAGCATTGTCAGCATTGTCCAGCATTATCCAGCATTGTCCAGCATTGTCAGCATTGTCAGCATTGCCAGCATTGCCAGCATTGCCAGCATTGTCCAGCATTGTCAGCATTGTCCAGCATTGTCAGCATTAGACAGCATTAGACAGCATTGTCCATGCCTTGCCAGCATTATCAGCATCGTCAGCATTGTCCAGCATTGCCAGCATTGTCAGCATCGTCAGCATTGCCAGCATTGTCAGCATTGCCAGCATTATGCAGCATTATGCAGCATTGTCCAGCATTGTACAGCATTGTCAGCATTATCCAGCATTGTCCAGCATTATGCAGCATTGTCCAGCATTGTCAGCATTTGTCCAGCATTGCCAGCATTATGCAGCATTGCCCAGCATTGTCAGCATTGTCCAGCATTGCCAGCATTGTCCAGCATTATCCAGCATTGTCCAGCATTGTCCAGCATTGTCCAGCATTGTCCAGCATTGTCAGCATTGTCAGCATTATCCAGCATTGCCCAGCATTGTCCAGCATTGTCCAGCATTATACAGCATTGTCCAGCATTGTCCAGCATTGTTAACATTGTCCAGCATTATCCAGCATTATCCAGCATTGTCAGCATTGTTCAGCATTGTCAGCATTGTCCAGCATTGCCAGCATTATGCAGCATTGTCCAGCATTGTCCAGCATTGCCAGCATTGTCCAGCATTGTCAGCATTGCCCAGCATTATCCAGCATTGTCAGCATTGTCCAGCATTGCCAGCATTGTCCAGCATTGTCAGCATTGTCCAGCATTGCCAGCATTGTCCAGCATTGCCAGCATTGTCAGCATTGTCCAGCATTGTCAGCATTGTCTAGCATTGCCAGCATTGTCCAGCATTGCCAGCATTGTCAGCATTGTCCAGCATTGCCAGCATTGTCCAGCATTGTCAGCATTGTCTAGCATTGCCAGCATTGTCCAGCATCGTCAGCATTGCCAGCATTATGCAGCATTGTCCAGCATTGTCTAGCATTGTCTAGCATTGTCCGCATTATCCAGCATTGCCCAGCATTGTCCAGCATTGTCAGCATTATCCAGAATTTTCCAGCATTGTACAGCATTGTCAGCATTGTCAAGCATTATGCAGCATTGTCCAGCATTGTCCAGCATTGTCAGCATTGTCCAGCATTGTCAGCATTGTCCAGCATTATGCAGCATTGCCCAGCATTGCCCAGCATTGTCCAGCATTATCTAGCTTTGTCAGCATTGTCCAGCATTGCCAGCATTATCCAGCATTGTCCAGCATTATCCAGCATTGTCCAGCATTGTCCAGCATTGTCCAGCATTTGTCCAGCATTGCCCAGCATTGTCCAGCATTATCCAGCATTGTCAGCATTGTCCAGCATTGCCAGCATTGCCAGCATTGTCCAGCATTATCCAGCATTGTCCAGCATTGTCCAGCATTGTCCAGCATTGCCAGCATTGTCCAGCATTGTCAGCATTGTCAGAATTGTCCAGCATTGTCCAGCATTGTCAGCATTGCCCAGCATTATCCAGCATTATCCAGCATTGCCCAGCATTGTCAGCATTATCCAGCATTGTCTAGCATTGTCTAGCATTGTCCAGCAATGCCAGCATTGGCAGCATTGTTATCATTATCCAGCATTATCCAGCATTGTCAGCATTATCCAGCATTGCCAGCATTGTCAGCATTGCCAACATTGTCAGCATTGTCAGCATTGTCCAGCATTATCCAGCATTGTCCAGCATTGTCAGCATTGTCAGCATTGCCAGCATTGTCCAGCATTGTCAGCATTGTCCAGAATTGCCAGCATTGTCAGCATTAGACAGCATTGTCCATGCCTTGCCAGCATTATCAGCATCGTCAGCATTGTCCAGCATTGCCAGCATTGTCAGCATCGTCAGCATTGCCAGCATTGTCAGCATTGTCCAGCATTATGCAGCATTGTCCAGCATTGTACAGCATTGTCAGCATTATCCAGCATTGTCCAGCATTATGCAGCATTGTCCAGCATTGTCAGCATTGTTCAGCATTGTCCAGCATTGCCAGCATTATGCAGCATTGTCCAGCATTGTCCAGCATTGCCAGCATTGTCCAGCATTGTCCAGCATTGTCCAGCATTGTCAGCATTACCCAGCATTATCCAGCATTGTCAGCATTGTCCAGCATTGCCAGCATTGTCCAGCATTGTCAGCATTGTCCAGCATTGCCAGCATTGTCCAGCATTGCGAGCATTGTCAACATTGTCCAGCATTGTCAGCATTGTCTAGCATTGCCAGCATTGTCCAGCATTGCCCAGCATTGCCAGCATTGCCAGCATTGTCAGCATTGTCTAGCATTGCCAGCATTGTCCAGCATCGTCAGCATTGCCAGCATTATGCAGCATTGTCCAGCATTGTCTAGCATTGTCTAGCATTGTCAGCATTATCCAGCATTGCCCAGCATTGTCCAGCATTGTCAGCATTATCCAGCATTGTCCAGCATTGTACAGCATTGTCAGCATTGTCCAGCATTATGCAGCATTGTCCAGCATTGTCCAGCATTGTCCAGCATTGCCAGCATTATGCAGCATTGCCCAGCATTGCCCAGCATTGTCCAGCATTATCTAGCTTTGTCAGCATTGTCCAACATTGCCAGCATTATCCAGCATTGTCCAGCATTGTCCAGCATTATCCAGCATTGTCCAGCATTGCCAGCATTGCCAGCATTGTCCAGCATTGTCAGCATTGTCAGCATTGTCTAGCATTGCCAGCATTGTCCAGCATCGTCAGCATTGCCAGCATTGCCAGCATTATGCAGCATTGTCCAGCATTGTCAGCATTGTCCAGCATTGTCCAGCATTGCCAGCATTGTCAGCATTGCCCAGCATTATCCAGCATTGTCAGCATTGTCCAGCATTGCCAGCATTGTCCAGCATTGTCAGCATTGTCCAGCATTGCCAGCATTGTCAGCATTGTCCAGCATTGCTAGCATTGTCAGCATTGTCCAGCATTGTCAGCATTGTCTAGCATTGCCAGCATTGCCAGCATTGCCAGCATTGTCCAGCATTGTCAGCATTGTCTAGCATTGCCAGCATTGTCCAGCATCGTCAGCATTGCCAGCATTATGCAGCATTGGCCAAACCTATTCTTGCATTGTCTAGCATTGTCAGCATTATGCAGCATTGTCAGCATTGTCGGCATTATCCAGCATTATCAGCATTGTCCAGCTTTGCCAGCATTATCCAGCATTGTCAGCATTGTCCAGCATTGTCAGCATTGCCAGCATTGTCAGCATTGTCTAGCCTTGCAACATTGTCCAGCATTGTCAGCATTGTCCAACCTTGCAGCATTATCCAGCATTGTCCAGCATTGTCAGCATTATCCAGCATTGTCCAGCATTGTCAGCATTGTCCAGCCTTGCCAGCATTGTCAGCATTATCCAGCATTGTCAGCAATGTCCAGCATTGTCAGCATTGCCCAGCATTATCCAGCATTGTCCAGCATTGTCAGCATTGTCCAGCATTGCCAGCATTGTCCAGCATTGTCCAACCTTTTCCAACATTGTCCAGCATTGTCCAGCCTTGCCAGCTTTGTCAGCATTGTCCAGCATTGTCCAGCATTGCCAGCATTGTCCAGCATTGCCAGCATTGCCAGCATTGTCAGCATTGTCCAGCATTGTCCAGCATTGTCAGCATTGTCCAGAATTGCCAGCATTGTCAGCATTAGACAGCATTGTCCATGCCATGCTAGCATTATCAGCATCGTCAGCATTGTCCAGCATTGCCAGCATTGTCAGCATCGTCAGCATTGCCAGCATTGGCAGCATTGTCCAGCATTGCCAGTATTATGCAGCATTGTCCAGCATTGTACAGCATTGTCAGCATTATCCAGCATTGTCCAGCATTATGCAGCATTGTCCAGCATTGTCAGCATTTGTCCAGCATTGCCAGCATTATGCAGCATTGCCCAGCATTATCCAGCATTGTCAGCATTGTCCAGCATTGCCAGCATTGTCCAGCATTGTCCAGCATTGTCCAGCATTGCCAGCATTGTCCAGCATTGTTAGCATTGTCCAGCATTGTTAGCATTGTCCAGCATTGTCCAGCATTGTCAGCATTGTCCAGCATTGCCAGCATTATGCAGCATTGTCCAGCATTGTCAGCATTGTCCAGCATTGTCCAGCATTGCCAGCATTGTCAGCATTGCCCAGCATTATCCAGCATTGTCAGCATTGTCCAGCATTGCCAGCATTGTCCAGCATTGTCAGCATTGTCCAGCATTGTCAGCATTGTCCAGCATTGCCAGCATTGTCAGCATTGTCCAGCATTGTCAGCATTGTCTAGCATTGCCAGCATTGTCCAGCATTGCCAGCATTGCCAGCATTGCCAGCATTGCCAGCATTGCCAGCATTGTTCAGCATTGTCAGCATTGTCTAGCATTGCCAGCATTGTCCAGCATCGTCAGCATTGCCAGCATTATGCAGCATTGTCCAGCATTGTCTAGCATTGTCTAGCATTGTCAGCATTATCCAGCATTGTCCAGCATTGTCCAGCAATGCCAGCATTGGCAGCATTGTCAGCATTATCCAGCATTATCCAGCATTGCCCAGCATTGTCCAGCATTGTCAGCATTATCCAGCATTGTCAGCATTGTCAGCATTGTCCAGCATTGCCAGCATTGTCCAGCATTGTCCAGCATTGTCCAGCATTGTCCAGCATTGTCCAGCATTAGACTGCATTGTCCAGCATTGTCCAGCATTGTCCAGCATTGTCCAGCATTGTCAGCATTGTCCAGCATTGTCAGCATTGTCCAGCATTGTCCAGCATTAGACAGCATTGTCAGCATTGTCCAGCATTAGACAGCATTGTCCATGCCTTGCCAGCATTGTCAGCATTGTCCAGCATTAGACAGCATTGTCCATGCCTTGCCAGCATTGTCAGCATTGTCCAGCATTAGACAGCATTGTCCATGCCTTGTCAGCATTGTCCAGCATTAGACAGCATTGTCCATGCCTTGCCAGCATTGTCCCATTTATGGGATTCCTTAGACCACTCTGTAAGACTCCGTGTGTGCAGCATCATAACACATCAGGAGTGGAGCCGTATGAGATTCTGACATTTATTTGTTTCATGCAATAGCGATGTATTGTATTGAGAGATGTCAATGTTTGTCATATCTGTTAAGTGAGTGTGAATATTCAACTTAGTTTATACAAATTTATTTGAGCTCGATTGTGAAACAAGTTCTTACAACATATATTAATCACTCTCGAGACCTCATTCGTGATGGAATCCATCGCCACGAGGGAAAGAGAAGAGACATGTGGAATTTAAATATGTGCCTAAGGGCACAATCGTAACGACTCCAACGTCAAACTTCAGTCCTTTCACACCTGAAACGAACGTGCTACCACTGCTATAATGACTTCTTATATTCCACGTGACCTCTTGGATCACAAACAACATAACAACGTAACAGATAGTGATGCGATGAACACATTTACAACTTGTAGCAGTGTCTCGGATGCATTGCTTGTTTAGTAATGAAAACACATAATGTAATATGTAATATCATGTATTGTTCTACTTTGATAATTTTATATAGTAAATATTTGTCCTAAGGTGCAAGAGAAAGACTGATGGGTAAAGGTTACCAGAGTTGCAGAACGATAGAGAGAAAAAGGAATAAGGAAGAGGAAAGTCAAAGTCAGAAAGAAAATATGGAGACACCCAAGCAACCTAGAGTGATGGTATGTATGTATGGTGCAGTTAATTAGCAATTAATTATGCGATAATCCGGTCGGAATCTGCAAACACTTCGTAAAAATCTATAAAAAAGGTTACGTTATATGGAAATTGTAGTGGATTTGATATGTCAAATTGTTTGGCGAATATGAGAAAAAATTCATATCTCGTCATTTTCGATGCATAGCACGCACATATTTTACTAACATATCTTGTAGAATTATTCTACTGTGCATGAGTACGGCATTGAGTACATATTTTACTAACATATCTTGTAGAATTATTCTACTGTGCATGAGTACGGCATTGAGCACATATTTTACTAACATATCTTGTAGAATTATTCTACTGTGCATGAGTACGGCATTGAGTACATATTTTACTAACATATCTTGTAGAATTATTCTACTGTGCATGAGTACGGCATTGAGCACATATTTTACTAACATATCTTGTAGAATTATTCTACTGTGCATGAGTACGGCATTGAGTACATATTTTACTAACATATCTTGTAGAATTATTCTACTGCGCATGAGTACGGCATTGAGTACATATTTTACTAACATATCTTGTAGAATTATTCTACTGTGCATGAGTACGGCATTGAGTACATATTTTACTAACATATCTTGTAGAATTATTCTACTGTGCATGAGTACGGCATTGAGTACATAATTTACTAACATATCTTGTAGAATTATTCTACTCTGCATGAGTATGGCATTGACATATTTTACTAACATATCTTGTAGAATTATTCTACTGTGCATGAGTACGGCATTGAGTACATATTTTACTAACATATCTTGTAGAATTATTCTACTGTGCATGAGTACGGCATTGAGCACATATTTTACTAACATATCTTGTAGAATTATTCTACTGTGCATGAGTATGGCATTGAGTACATATTTTACTAACATATCCTGTAGAATTATTCTACTGTGCATGAGTACGGCATTGAGTACATATTTTACTAACATATCTTGTAGAATTATTCTACTGTGCATGAGTACGGCATTGAGTACATATTTTACTAACATATCTTGTAGAATTATTCTACTGTGCATGAGTACGGCATTGAGCACATATTTTACTAACATATCTTGTAGAATTATTCTACTGTGCATGAGTACGGCATTGAGTACATATTTTACTAACATATCTTGTAGAATTATTCTACTGTGCATGAGTACGGCATTGAGTACATATTTTACTAACATATCCTGTAGAATTATTCTACTGTGCATGAGTACGGCATTGAGTACATATCCTGTAGAATTATTCTACTGTGCATGAGTACGGCATTGAGCACATATTTTACTAACATATCTTGTAGAATTATTCTACTGTGCATGAGTACGGCATTGAGTACATATTTTACTAACATATCTTGTAGAATTATTCTACTGTGCATGAGTACGGCATTGAGTACATATTTTACTAACATATCCTGTAGAATTATTCTACTGTGCATGAGTATGGCATTGAGTACATATTTTACTAACATATCCTGTATAATTATTCTACTGTACATGAGTAGGGCATTGAGCACATATTTTACTAACATATCTTGTAGAATTATTCTACTGTGCATGAGTACGGCATTGAGTACATATTTTACTAACATATCTTGTAGAATTATTCTACTGTGCATGAGTACGGCATTGAGCACATATTTTACTAACATATCTTGTAGAATTATTCTACTGTGCATGAGTACGGCATTGAGTACATATTTTACTAACATATCCTGTAGAATTATTCTACTGTGCATGAGTACGGCATTGAGTACATATTTTACTAACATATCCTGTAGAATTATTCTACTGTGCATGAGTAGGACATTGAGCACATATTTTACTAACATATCTTGTAGAATTATTCTACTGTGCATGAGTACGGCATTGAGTACATATTTTACTAACATATCTTGTAGAATTATTCTACTGTGCATGAGTACGGCATTGAGCACATTGAGTACGCGATAAATATGATACGCAGTTGGGATCCACAACATTGGTTTTAGAATAACTATTGAAGCCAGCAGCCAGTCGTCATCATTACTTCAATTCATTACAATGATCAATCACTAGTTTAGCTTAGTTTATACAAATTTATTTTAGCTCAATTGCGAAACAAGTTCTTATAACTTATATTAATCACTCTCAAGACCTCATTCCTGATGGAATCCATCGCCACAAGGGAGAAAGAAGAGGCATGTGGAATTTAAATGCCTTGCCCAAGGGCACAATCGTAACGGCTCCAGTGGGGCTCGAACTCCAAGCCTTTCGCACTTGAAGCAACGTGTTACCACGAGCAAACACTGAGCCACACAAGAATGTTCGTCATGCAAAATTCTATGTTAGTAAATGATGGGTTAGCATGAAACTATTGTAAATGCACATAGATAAAGGAGACTGAATCCATAATTGATGTCATTACTCACTATTTTCTCATGTTTTATTTGCACAGGAATTGCAAGGTGAAGGTGGAAGTATGAGCGATGGTTAGTGCTTGTCACATGTTTGGGGTTTTACCTGCTTTGAGGAATAAGTATCAGTAGTAAAGAGCACTTGTGCTATTCCATTCAGTTGGATTTATTGTGGCATTGTCAGTGTGTCCGCAGTCCATTGTCAGTGTGTCTGCATTGTCAGAGTGTCCGCATTGTCAGAGTGTCCACACTGTCCATTGTCTGAGTGTCTGCACTGTCCATTGTCAAGAGTGTCCACACTGTCCATTGTCAGAGTGTCCGCACTGTCCATTGTCAGAGTGTCTGCATTGTCAGTGTGTCCGCATTGTCCATTGTCAGAGTGTTCACACTGTCCATTGTCAGTGTGTCCGCACTGTCCATTGTCAGAGTTCCATTGTCAGAGTGTCCATACTGTCCATTGTCTGAGTGTCCGCACTGTCCATTGTCAGAGTGTCCGCACTGTCCATTGTCAGAGTGTCCACACTGTCCATTGTCAGAGTGTCCACACTGTCCATTGTCAGAGTGTCCACACTGTCCATTGTCAGAGTGTCCACACTGTCCATTGTCTGAGTGTCCACACTGTCCATTGTCAGAGTGTCCACACTGTCCATTGTCAGAGTGTCCACACTGTCCATTGTCAGAATGTCCGCACTGTCTATTGTCAGAGTGTCCGCACTGTCCATTGTCTGAGTGTCCGCACTGTCCATTGTCTTGAGTGTCCACACTGTCCATTGTCAGAGTGTCCACACTGTCCATTGTCAGAATGTCCGCACTGTCCATTGTCAGAGTGTCCACACTGTCCATTGTCAGAGTGTCTGCATTGTCAGAGTGTCCGCATTGTCCATTGTCAGAGTGTTCACACTGTCCATTGTCAGTGTGTCCGCACTGTCCATTGTCAGAGTTCCATTGTCAGAGTGTCCATACTGTCCATTGTCTGAGTGTCCGCACTGTCCATTGTCAGAGTGTCCGCACTGTCCATTGTCAGAGTGTCCACACTGTCCATTGTCAGAGTGTCCACACTGTCCATTGTCAGAGTGTCCACACTGTCCATTGTCAGAGTGTCCACACTGTCCATTGTCAGGTCCACACTGTCCATTGTCTGAGTGTCCACACTGTCCATTGTCAGAGTGTCCACACTGTCCATTGTCAGAGTGTCCACACTGTCCATTGTCAGAATGTCCGCACTGTCTATTGTCAGAGTGTCCGCACTGTCCATTGTCTGAGTGTCCGCACTGTCCATTGTCTTGAGTGTCCACACTGTCCATTGTCAGAGTGTCCACACTGTCCATTGTCAGAATGTCCGCACTGTCCATTGTCAGAGTGTCCACACTGTCCATTGTCAGAGTGTCCGCACTGTCCATTGTCAGAGTGTCCGCATTGTCCATTGTCTGAGTGTCCGCACTGTCCATTGTCAGAGTGTCCGCATTGTCTGAGTGTCCGCACTGTCCATTGTCTGAGTGTCCGCACTGTCCATTGTCTGAGTGTCCGCACTGTCCATTGTCAGAGTGTCCACACTGTCCATTGTCAGAGTGTCCACACTGTCCATTGTCAGAGTGTCCGCACTGTCCATTGTCTGAGTGTCCGCACTGTCCATTGTCAGAGTGTCCGCACTGTCCATTGTCAGAGTGTCCACACTGTCCATTGTCAGAGTGTCCGCACTGTCCATTATCGAGTGTCCGCACTGTCCATTGTCAGAGTGTCCGCACTGTCCATTGTCAGAGTGTCCGCACTGTCCATTGTCAGTGTGTCCGCACTGTCCATTGTCAGATGTCCGCACTGTCCATTGTCAGAGTGTCCACACTGTCCATTGTCTGAGTGTCCATGTCTGAGTGTCCGCACTGTCCATTGTCAGAGTGTCCACACTGTCCATTGTCAAAGTGTCCACACTGTGCATTGTCTGAGTGTCCACACTGTCCATTGTCTGAGTGTCCGCACTGTCCATTGTCAGAGTGTCCGCATTGTCCATTGTCAGAGTGTCCGCACTGTCCATTGTCAGAGTGTCCACACTGTCCATTGTCTGAGTGTCCGTACTTGATTAGTCTCGAGTGATTGCCAGCTGTACATGCGGAACATTGATTAGTCTCGAGAGATTGCCAGCTGTACATATTGAACATTGATTAGTCTCGAGTGATTGCCAGCTGTACATGCGGAACATTGATTAGTCTCGAGTTTTTGCCAGCTGTACATATTGAACATTGATTAGTCTCGAGTGATTGCCAGCTGTACATGCGGAACATTGATTAGTCTCAAGTGATTGCCAGCTGTACATATTGAACATTGATTAGTCTCGAGTGATTGCCAGCTGTACATGCGGAACATTGATTAGTTTCGAGTGATTGCCAGCTGTACATGCGGAACATTGATTAGTCTCGAGTTTTTGCCAGCTGTACATATTGAACATTGATTAGTCTCGAGTGATTGCCAGCTGTACATATTGAACATTGATTAGTCTCGAGTGATTGCCAGCTGTACATATTGAACATTGATTAGTCTCAAGTTTTTGCCTACTGTATATATTGAACATTGATTAGTCTCGAGTGATTGCCAGCTGTACATATTGAACATTGATTAGTTATGAACGTGCTACATGCTTGAGAGCACAGATGCTTGGGATCTGGACAAATACTTTCAGGTTCAAAACACTATACATACAAATTGATTAGGTGATATTATGATATTATCATCTGTCTATCAAACGACGATGGTCTGGACGTCTACCTCGCTGCTTACAAGTAAGTTTAGATACTAACAAATTATGGTCGTTGAATTGTGTTACACGAGGTTTGTTTACATTGGGTTTGATAGTGACTGGTTGTCATTTTGAAACTTGCTTGGATATAGCCTAAGCATCTGTATGTATAGTGTCAAGCCTATGGTATTAATCATGTTACCTCCCCTTAATGGTATTTATTTACCTAATCACCAATAACTTTGTAAATAGTTCTTTACCAAAAGTCAAACTGTTATAAATATTCACACGAATTACAGTTTTTCTTTTTGTCTGCCTCTGTCATCGAGTGGTTAACATCGCTGACTTGTATACCACTGTAACTTATCACTGATGGTCACGGGTTCGAACCCCACTAAGACCGTGTCTCTTTATATTAAAAAGTTGGCAGTTTCTAACGGAGGTTGGTTCACCAAGTACTGGTTAACCGCTAGAGCCTGTCCAGGAAAGGTGTTAGGTATGCTGCAATTCGCTAAAATCGGCAGCGACGTTAAATAAACTTAAATAAAAAACAAGTTTTACTTTCTGTAGTGTATAATATTGTTTAAGGTGCTCGAGACAAACTGATGGGAAAAGGTTTCCAGAGTTGGAAAACGGTGGAGAGGAAGAGAAAACAGGAGGAGCAATGTCAAAGCCAGAAAGAAAATATGGAGACGCTCAAACAGAACAGAGTGAAGGTAGCTTGAAGCTGAAACTGTCACGTTTGGTGTTCTGTTACGGCAATCGTAACATCATTATCGTGTCGCTACTATGATAACTTGGTAATGATATCACGAGAATACGATACTATGGTAACTTGGTAATGATATCACGAGAGTACTATGGTAACTTGGTAATGATATCACGAGAGTACTATGGCAACTTGGTAATGATATCACGAGAGTACGATACTATGGTAACTTGGTAATGATATCACGAGAGTACGATACTATGGTAACTTGGTAATGATATCACGAGAGTACTATGGTAACTTGGTAATGATATCACGAGAGTACGATACTATGGTAACTTGGTAATGATATCACGAGAGTACGATACTATGGTAACTTGGTAATGATATCACAAGAGTTCGTTACTATGGTAACTTGGTAATGATATCACGAGAGTACGATACTATGGTAACTTGGTAATGATATCACGAGAGTACGATACTATGGTAACAATAGTATAATTACACAAACACGTGATACCGTGATAACAATAATGTGATACCATGATAACAATAACGTGATACCACGATAGCAATAACGTGATACCACGATAGCAATAACGTGATACCATGATAGCAATAACGTGATACCACGATAGCAATAACGTGATACCATGATAACAATAACGTCATACCACGATAGCAATAACGTGATACCATGATAACAATAACGTCATACCACGATAGCAATAACGTGATACCATGATAACAATAACGTCATACCACGATAGCAATAACGTGATACCATGATAACAATAACGTCATACCACGATAGCAATAACGTGATACCACGATAGCAATAACGTCATACCACGATAACAATAACGTGATACCACGATAGCAATAACGTCATATCACGATAGCAATAATGTGATACCACGATAATGATACTACAATATTATATATCACGTTGTCATTATATCATACTATCGACATCGACCTGATACTAATGAGTATTATGTATAATAGGTATTGCTTATAATACACAAATTAACAAACAAACAATTACTTATAATGATCTTGTCTACCGTATGTATTTATGTATTACTGATACAGGAACTGCAAGGAGAAGATGGAGCAACCATTGATAAGGTTACACCCAGTAAATTCCTCAATCCAAATGTCCGCTACTTCCCAAAATTCAACACAGAGGTAAGCGTCAGTTGATTTCAACAGTAAGGTGGTTGCTACGGGTTTTAGCCTCATCGTCATACAATTGTTTAAGATAACACTAGCAGAATACTGCCAGAATGAGAAACATCCTATATACCTGTTGATCAATGACATTGGACAATCTAAATACTCAACGGTATGACAAAATCAATGAATTTCTGTTGCATTTTGGCTGTAAGATAATTGTGACTGTGGAAAGGCAGCAGTTTGAACCTGTGACTTATGGTAGTCGATAGTTTAACCCTGTGACTTATGGTAGTCGATAGTTTAACCCTGTGACTTATGGTAGTCGATAGTTTAACCCCATGACTTATGGTAGTCGATAGTTTAACCCTGTGACTTATGGTAGTCGATAGTTTAACCCCATGACTTATGGTAGTCGATAGTTTAACCCCATGACTTATGGTAGTCGATAGTTTATTCCTGTGACTTATGGTAGTCGATAGTTTAACCCCATGACTTATGGTAGTCGATAGTTTAACCCCATGACTTATGGTAGTCGATAGTTTAACCCCATGACTTATGGTAGTCGATAGTTTAACCCTGTGACTTATGGTAGTCGATAGTTTAACCCTGTGACTTATGGTAGTTGATAGTTTAACCCCATGACTTATGGTAGTCGATAGTTTAACCCCATGACTTATGGTAGTCGATAGTTTAACCCTGTGACTTATGGTAGTCGATAGTTTAACCCTGTGACTTATGGTAGTTGATAGTTTAACCCCATGACTTATGGTAGTCGATAGTTTAACCCCATGACTTATGGTAGTCGATAGTTTAACCCTGTGACTTATGGTAGTCGATAGTTTAACCCTGTGACTTATGGTAGTCGATAGTTTAACCCCATGACTTATGGTAGTCGATAGTTTAACCCTGTGACTTATGGTAGTCGATAGTTTAACCCCATGACTTATGGTAGTCGATAGTTTAACCCCATGACTTATGGTAGTCGATAGTTTAACCCTGTGACTTATGGTAGTCGATAGTTTAACCCCATGACTTATGGTAGTCGATAGTTTAACCCTGTGACTTATGGTAGTCGATAGTTTAACCCTGTGACTTATGGTAGTCGATAGTTTAACCCTGTGACTTATGGTAGTCGATAGTTTAACCCTGTGACTTATGGTAGTCGATAGTTTAACCCCATGACTTATGGTAGTCGATAGTTTATTCCTGTGACTTATGGTAGTTGATAGTTTAACCCTGTGACTTATGGTAGTTGATAGTTTAACCCTGTGACTTATGGTAGTTGATAGTTTAACCCTGTGACTTATGGTAGTTGATAGTTTAACCCCATGACTTATGGTAGTTGATAGTTTAACCCCATGACTTATGGAGGTCGATAGTTTAACCCTGTGACTTATGGTAGTCGATAGTTTAACCCCATGACTTATGGTAGTCGATAGTTTAACCCTGTGACTTATGGTAGTCGATAGTTTAACCCCATGACTTATGGTAGTCGATAGTTTATTCCTGTGACTTATGGTAGTTGATAGTTTAACCCTGTGACTTATGGTAGTCGATAGTTTAACCCCATGACTTATGGTAGTCGATAGTTTATTCCTGTGACTTATGGTAGTTGATAGTTTAACCCCATGACTTATGGTAGTCGATAGTTTAACCCTGTGACTTATGGTAGTCGATAGTTTAACCCTGTGACTTATGGTAGTCGATAGTTTAACCCCATGACTTATGGTAGTCGATAGTTTATTCCTGTGACTTATGGTAGTCGATAGTTTATTCCTGTGACTTATGGTAGTTGATAGTTTAACCCTGTGACTTATGGTAGTTGATAGTTTAACCCCATGACTTATGGTAGTCGATAGTTTAACCCCATGACTTATGGTAGTCGATAGTTTAACCCTGTGACTTATGGTAGTCGATAGTTTAACCCCATGACTTATGGTAGTCGATAGTTTAACCCCATGACTTATGGTAGTCGATAGTTTAACCCTGTGACTTATGGTAGTCGATAGTTTAACCCCATGACTTATGGTAGTCGATAGTTTAACCCTGTGACTTATGGTAGTCGATAGTTTAACCCTGTGACTTATGGTAGTCGATAGTTTAACCCTGTGACTTATGGTAGTCGATAGTTTAACCCTGTGACTTATGGTAGTCGATAGTTTAACCCCATGACTTATGGTAGTCGATAGTTTATTCCTGTGACTTATGGTAGTCGATAGTTTAACCCTGTGACTTATGGTAGTTGATAGTTTAACCCTGTGACTTATGGTAGTCGATAGTTTAACCCTGTGACTTATGGTAGTCGATAGTTTAACCCCATGACTTATGGTAGTCGATAGTTTAACCCTGTGACTTATGGTAGTCGATAGTTTAACCCCATGACTTATGGTAGTCGATAGTTTAACCCTGTGACTTATGGTAGTCGATAGTTTAACCCTGTGACTTATGGTAGTCGATAGTTTAACCCCGTGACTTATGGTAGTCGATAGTTTAACCCCATGACTTATGGTAGTCGATAGTTTAACCCTGTGACTTATGGTAGTCGATAGTTTAACCCCATGACTTATGGTAGTCGATAGTTTAACCCTGTGACTTATGGTAGTCGATAGTTTAACCCTGTGACTTATGGTAGTCGATAGTTTAACCCTGTGACTTATGGTAGTCGATAGTTTAACCCTGTGACTTATGGTAGTTGATAGTTTAACCCTGTGACTTATGGTAGTCGATAGTTTAACCCTGTGACTTATGGTAGTCGATAGTTTAACCCTGTGACTTATGGTAGTCGATAGTTTAACCCCATGACTTATGGTAGTCGATAGTTTAACCCCATGACTTATGGTAGTCGATAGTTTAACCCTGTGACTTATGGTAGTCGATAGTTTAACCCTGTGACTTATGGTAGTCGATAGTTTAACCCTGTGACTTATGGTAGTCGATAGTTTAACCCCATGACTTATGGTAGTCGATAGTTTAACCCTGTGACTTATGGTAGTCGATAGTTTAACCCCATGACTTATGGTAGTTGATAGTTTAACCCCATGACTTATGGTAGTCGATAGTTTAACCCCATGACTTATGGTAGTTGATAGTTTAACCCTGTGACTTATGGTAGTCGATAGTTTAACCCCATGACTTATGGTAGTCGATAGTTTAACCCCATGACTTATGGTAGTTGATAGTTTAACCCTGTGACTTATGGTAGTCGATAGTTTAACCCTGTGACTTATGGTAGTCGATAGTTTAACCCTGTGACTTATGGTAGTTGATAGTTTAACCCTGTGACTTATGGTAGTCGATAGTTTAACCCCATGACTTATGGTAGTCGATAGTTTAACCCTGTGACTTATGGTAGTCGATAGTTTAACCCCATGACTTATGGTAGTCGATAGTTTATTCCTGTGACTTATGGTAGTCGATAGTTTATTCCTGTGACTTATGGTAGTCGATAGTTTAACCCTGTGACTTATGGTAGTCGATAGTTTATTCCTGTGACTTATGGTAGTCGATAGTTTAACCCTGTGACTTATGGTAGTCGATAGTTTAACCCTGTGACTTATGGTAGTCGATAGTTTAACCCCATGACTTATGGTAGTCGATAGTTTAACCCCATGACTTATGGTAGTCGATAGTTTAACCCTGTGACTTATGGTAGTCGATAGTTTAACCCTGTGACTTACGGTAGTCGATAGTTTAACCCTGTGACTTATGGTAGTCGATAGTTGTGGAAAGGCGGTAGTTGTGGGAAGGCAGTGGTGAACAAACCTCTATACACTCAAACAACATGACACTGTCCTCATGTACCCTCAAGTGGACACACCTCTATACACTCAAACAACATGACACAGTCCTCATGTACCATCAAGTGAACACACCTCTATACACTCAAACAACATGACACAGTCCTAATGTACCCTCAAGTGAACAATCCTCAATACACTCAAGCAACATGACACATTCCTCATGTACCCTCAAGTGAACAATCCTCAATACACTCAAACAACATGACACATTCCTCATGTACCCTCAAGTGGACAAACCAACCTCTATACACTCAAACAACATGACACAGTGCTAATGTACCCTCAAGTGGACAAACTTGTATACACTCAAACAACATGACACTGTCCTCATGTACCATCAAGTGAACAAACTTCTATACACTCAAGCAACATGACACATTCCTCATGTACCCTCAAGTGGACAAACCAACCTCTATACACTCAAACAACATGACACATTGCTAATGTACCCTCAAGTGGACAAACTTGTATACACTCAAACAACATGACACTGTCCTCATGTACCATCAAGTGAACAAACTTCTATACACTCAAGCAACATGACACATTTCTAATGTACCCTCAAGTGGACAAACTTGTATACACTCAAACAACATGACACAGTCCTAATGTACCCTCAAGTGGACAAACTTGTATACACTCAAACAACATGACACTGTCCTCATGTACCATCAAGTGAACAATCCTCTATACACGCAAACAACATGACACAGTCCTAATGTACCCTCAAGTGAACACACCTCTATACACTCAAACAACATGACACAGTCCTAATGTACCATCAAGTGGACAAACCAACCTCTATACACTCAAACAACATGAAACAGTCCTAATGTACCCTCAAGTGGACAAACCAACCTCTATTCACTCAAACTACATGACACAGTCCTAATGTACCCTCAAGTGGACAAACTTGTATACACTCAAACAACATGACACTGTCCAAATGTACCCTCAAGTGAACAAACCAACCTCTATTCACTCAAACAACATGACACAGTCCAAATGTACACTCAAGTGGACAAACCAACCTCTATACACTCAAACAACATGACACAGTCCAAATGTACACTCAAGTGGACAAACCAACCTCTATACACTCAAACAACATGACACTGTCCTAATGTACCCCCAAGTGGACAAACCTCTATACACTCAAACAACATGACACAGTCCTCATGTACCCTCAAGTGAACAAACGTGTATACACTCAAACAACATGACACAGTCCTAATGTACCCTCAAGTGGACAAACTTGTATACACTCAAACAACATGACACTGTCCTCATGTACCATCAAGTGAACAATCCTCTATACAATCAAACAACATGACACAGTCCTAATGTACCCTCAAGTGAACACACCTATATACACTCAAACAACATGACACAGTCCTAATGTACCCTCAAATGAACACACCTCTATGCACTCAAACAGCATGACACTGTCCTCATGTACCATCAAGTGAACAAACATCTGTACACTCAAACAACATGACACAGTCCTCATGTACCATCAAGTGGACAAACCTGTATACACTCAAACAACATGACACTGTCCTCATGTACCATCAAGTGGACAAACCTGTATACACTCAAACAACATGACACAGTCCTCATGTACCATCAAGTGAACAAACCTGTATACACTCAAACAACATGACACAGTCCTCATGTACCATCAAGTGAACAAACCTGTATACACTCAAACAACATGACACAGTCCTAATGTACCATCAAGTGAACAATCCTCTATACACTCAAACAACATGACACTGTCCTCATGTACCATCAAGTGGACAAACCTGTATACACTCAAACAACATGACACTGTCCTCATGTACCCTCAAGTGAACACACCTCTATACACTCAAACAACATGACACAGTCCTCATGTACCCTCAAGTGAACACACCTCTATACACTCAAACAACATGACACTGTCCTCATATACCATCAAGTGGACAAACCTGTATGCACTCAAACAACATGACACTGTCCTCATGTACCCTCAAGTGAACAAACCTCTATACACTCAAACAACATGACACAGTCCTCATGTACCATCAAGTGAACACACCTCTATACACTCAAACAGCATGACACTGTCCTAATGTACCATCAAGTGAACAATCCTCTATGCACTCAAACAACATGACACTGTCCTCATGTACCATCAAGTGGACAAACCTGTATACACTCAAACAACATGACACTGTCCTCATGTACCCTCGAGTGAACAAACCTCTATACACTCAAACAACATGACACAGTCCTCATGTACCATCAAGTGAACACACCTCTATACACTCAAACAACATGACACAGTCCTCATGTACCATCAAGTGGACAAACCTCTATACAGTCATAGTTCTACTGTAATGTAGACACTATTGTTTAATGCAGCCTTGGCATTGCTTTGCTACTTGAGTTTTGATTACTGATGTAGCTATCATATGTACAATATTGCTAAGCTACATATTGTCATGTTCACATTAATTCATAGCATACCAGATGTTAAATGTTTTCAATGTTTGCAGGAATTGTTGAAATCCTTGGAAACTCCTGAAGCAGAACGTGCGGAACGAGCTACGAAAGCCAAGAACAGGAAGGACAGTTTGGTATGTAGTTACAACAATAGGAAGGGCAGTTTAGTATGTAGTTTCAAAAACAGGAAGGACAGTTTGGTATGTAGTTACAAGAACAGGAATGGCAGTTTGGTATGTAGTTTCAAGAACAGGAAGGGCAGTTTGGTATGTAGTTTCAAGAACAGGAAGGACAGTTTGGTATGTAGTTTCAACAACAGGAAGGACAGTTTGGTATGTAGTTACAACAATAGGAAGGGCAGTTTGGTATGTAGTTACAAGAACAGGAAGGACAGTTTGATATGTAATTACAAGAACAGGAAGGAAAGTTTGGTATGTAGTTGCAAGAACAGGAAGGACAGTTTGGTATGTAGTTACAAGAACAGGAAGGACAGTTTGGTATATAGTTTCAAGAACAGGAAGGACAGTTTGGTATGTAGTTACAAGAACAGTTAGGACAGTTTGGTATGTAGTTACAAGAACAGGAAGGACAGTTTGGTATGTAGTTTCAACAGGAAGGACAGTTTGGTATGTAGTTTCAAGAACGGGAAGGACAGTTTGGTATGTAGTTTCAACAACAGGAAGGACAGTTTGGTATGTAGTTTCAACAACAGTTAGGACAGTTTGGTATGTAGTTACAAGAACAGTTAGGACAGTTTGGTATGTAGTTACAAGAACAGTTAGGACAGTTTGGTATGTAGTTACAAGAACAGTTAGGACAGTTTGGTATGTAGTTTCATGAATGGGAAGGACAGTTTGGTATGTAGTTACAAGAACGGGAAGGACAGTTTGGTATGTAGTTACAAGAACAGGAAGGACAGTTTGGTATGTAGTTTCAAGAACAGGAAGGACAGTTTGGTATGTAGTTACAAGAACGGGAAGGACAGTTTGGTATGTAGTTACAAGAACAGGAAGGACAGTTTGGTATGTAGTTACAAGAACAGGAAGGACAGTTTGATATGTAGTTACAAGAACGGGAAGGACAGTTTGGTATGTAGTTTCAAGAACAGGAAGGACAGTTTGGTATGTAGTTACAAGAACAGGAAGGACAGTTTATGTAGTTTCAACAACAGGAAGGACAGTTTGGTATGTAGTTTCAACAACAGGAAGGACAGTTTGGTATGTAGTTACAAGAACAGGAAGGACAGTTTGGTATGTAGTTACAAGAACAGGAAGGACAGTTTGGTATGTAGTTACAAGAACAGGAAGGACAGTTTGGTATGTAGTTTCAAGAACAGGAAGGACAGTTTGGTATGTAGTTACAAGAACGGGAAGGACAGTTTGGTATGTAGTTACAACAACAGGAAGGACAGTTTGGTATGTAGTTTCAACAACAGTTAGGACAGTTTGGTATGTAGTTACAAGAACGGGAAGGACAGTTTGGTATGTAGTTACAAGAACAGGAAGGACAGTTTGGTATGTAGTTTCAAGAACAGGAAGGACAGTTTGGTATGTAGTTACAAGAACGGGAAGGACAGTTTGGTATGTAGTTACAAGAACAGGAAGGACAGTTTGGTATGTAGTTACAAGAACAGGAAGGACAGTTTGATATGTAGTTACAAGAACGGGAAGGACAGTTTGGTATGTAGTTTCAAGAACAGGAAGGACAGTTTGGTATGTAGTTACAAGAACAGGAAGGACAGTTTAGTATGTAGTTTCAACAACAGGAAGGACAGTTTGGTATGTAGTTTCAACCACAGGAAGGACAGTTTGGTATGTAGTTACAAGAACAGGAAGGACAGTTTGGTATTTAGTTACAAGAACAGGAAGGACAGTTTGGTATGTAGTTACAAGAACAGGAAGGACAGTTTGGTATGTAGTTTCAAGAACAGGAAGGACAGTTTGGTATGTAGTTACAAGAACGGGAAGGACAGTTTGGTATGTAGTTACAAGAACAGGAAGGACAGTTTGGTATGTAGTTACAAGAACAGGAAGGACAGTTTGATATGTAGTTACAAGAACGGGAAGGACAGTTTGGTATGTAGTTTCAAGAACAGGAAGGACAGTTTGGTATGTAGTTACAAGAACAGGAAGGACAGTTTGGTATGTAGTTACAAGAACAGGAAGGACAGTTTGGTATGTAGTTTCAAGAACAGGAAGGACAGTTTGGTATGTAGTTACAAGAACAGGAAGGACAGTTTGGTATGTAGTTACAAGAACAGGAAGGACAGTTTGGTATGTAGTTACAAGAACAGGAAGGACAGTTTGGTATGTAGTTACAAGAACAGTTAGGACAGTTTGGTATGTAGTTACAAGAACAGTTAGGACAGTTTGGTATGTAATTACAAAAACAGTTAGGACAGTTTGGTATGTAGTTTCAACAACAGGAAGGACAGTTTGGTATGTAGTTTCAACAACAGGAAGGACAGTTTGGTATGTAGTTTCAAGAACGGGAAGGACAGTTTGGTATGTAGTTACAAGAACAGGAAGGACAGTTTGGTATGTAGTTTCAACAACAGGAAGGACAGTTTGGTATGTAGTTACAAGAACAGGAAGGACAGTTTGGTATGTAGTTCAAGAACAGGAAGGACAGTTTGGTATGTAGTTTCAACAACAGGAAGGACAGTTTGGTATGTAGTTTCAACAACAGGAAGGACAGTTTGGTATGTAGTTTCAAGAACAGGAAGGACAGTTTGGTATGTAGTTACAAGAACAGGAAGGACAGTTTGGTATGTAGTTTCAACAACAGGAAGGACAGTTTGGTATGTAGTTACAAGAACAGGAAGGACAGTTTGGTATGTAGTTACAAGAACAGGAAGGACAGTTTGGTATGTAGTTACAAGAACAGGAAGGACAGTTTGGTATGTAGTTTCAAGAACAGGAAGGACAGTTTGGTATGTAGTTACAAGAACAGGAAGGACAGTTTGGTATGTAGTTACAAGAACAGGAAGGACAGTTTGGTATGTAGTTTCAAGAACAGGAAGGACAGTTTGGTATGTAGTTACAAGAACAGGAAGGACAGTTTGGTATGTAGTTTCAACAACAGGAAGGACAGTTTGGTATGTAGTTTCAAGAACAGGAAGGACAGTTTGGTATGTAGTTACAAGAACAGGAAGGACAGTTTGGTATGTAGTTACAAGAACAGGAAGGACAGTTTGGTATGTAGTTACAAGAACGGGAAGGACAGTTTGGTATGTAGTTTCAAGAACGGGAAGGACAGTTTGGTATGTAGTTACAAGAACAGGAAGGACAGTTTGGTATGTAGTTTCAACAACAGGAAGGACAGTTTGGTATGTAGTTACAACAACAGGAAGGACAGTTTGGTATGTAGTTACAAGAACAGGAAGGACAGTTTGGTATGTAGTTACAAGAACAGGAAGGACAGTTTGGTATGTAGTTTCAAGAACAGGAAGGACAGTTTGGTATGTAGTTACAAGAACAGGAAGGACAGTTTGGTATGTAGTTACAAGAACAGGAAGGACAGTTTGGTATGTAGTTACAAGAACAGTTAGGACAGTTTGGTATGTAGTTACAAGAACAGTTAGGACAGTTTGGTATGTAGTTACAAGAACAGTTAGGACAGTTTGGTATGTAGTTTCAACAACAGGAAGGACAGTTTGGTATGTAGTTTCAACAACAGGAAGGACAGTTTGGTATGTAGTTTCAAGAACGGGAAGGACAGTTTGGTATGTAGTTACAAGAACAGGAAGGACAGTTTGGTATGTAGTTTCAACAACAGGAAGGACAGTTTAGTATGTAGTTACAAGAACAGGAAGGACAGTTTGGTATGTAGTTTCAACAACAGGAAGGACAGTTTGGTATGTAGTTTCAACAACAGGAAGGACAGTTTGGTAGTAGTTTCAACAACAGGAAGGACAGTTTGGTATGTAGTTACAACAAAGGAAGGCAGTTTGGTATGTAGTTTCAAGAAGGAAGGACAGTTTGGTATGTAGTTACAAGAACGGGAAGGACAGTTTGGTATGTAGTTACAAGAACAGGAAGGACAGTTTGGTATGTAGTTTCAAGAACAGGAAGGACAGTTTGGTATGTAGTTACAAGAACGGGAAGGACAGTTTGGTATGTAGTTACAAGAACAGGAAGGACAGTTTGGTATGTAGTTACAAGAACAGGAAGGACAGTTTGATATGTAGTTACAAGAACGGGAAGGACAGTTTGGTATGTAGTTTCAAGAACAGGAAGGACAGTTTGGTATGTAGTTACAAGAACAGGAAGGACAGTTTATGTAGTTTCAACAACAGGAAGGACAGTTTGGTATGTAGTTTCAACCACAGGAAGGACAGTTTGGTATGTAGTTACAAGAACAGGAAGGACAGTTTGGTATGTAGTTACAAGAACAGGAAGGACAGTTTGGTATGTAGTTACAAGAACGGGAAGGACAGTTTGGTATGTAGTTTCAAGAACGGGAAGGACAGTTTGGTATGTAGTTACAAGAACAGGAAGGACAGTTTGGTATGTAGTTTCAACAACAGGAAGGACAGTTTGGTATGTAGTTTCAACAACAGGAAGGACAGTTTGGTATGTAGTTACAAGAACGGGAAGGACAGTTTGGTATGTAGTTACAAGAACAGGAAACAAGTTTCAACAGGAAGGACAGTTTGGTATGTAGTTTCAAGAACGGGAAGGACAGTTTGGTATGTAGTTTCAACAACAGGAAGGACAGTTTGGTATGTAGTTTCAACAACAGTTAGGACAGTTTGGTATGTAGTTACAAGAACAGTTAGGACAGTTTGGTATGTAGTTACAAGAACAGTTAGGACAGTTTGGTATGTAGTTACAAGAACAGTTAGGACAGTTTGGTATGTAGTTTGAAGGACAGTTTGGTATGTAGTTCAAGAACAGGAAGGACAGTTTGGTATGTAGTTTCAACAACAGGAAGGACAGTTTGGTATGTAGTTTCAAGAACGGGAAGGACAGTTTGGTATGTAGTTACAAGAACAGGAAGGACAGTTTGGTATGTAGTTTCAACAACAGGAAGGACAGTTTAGTATGTAGTTACAAGAACAGGAAGGACAGTTTGGTATGTAGTTTCAACAACAGGAAGGACAGTTTGGTATGTAGTTTCAACAACAGGAAGGACAGTTTGGTATGTAGTTTCAACAACAGGAAGGACAGTTTGGTATGTAGTTACAACAACAGGAAGGCAGTTTGGTATGTAGTTCAAGAAGGAAGGACAGTTTGGTATGTAGTTACAAGAACGGGAAGGACAGTTTGGTATGTAGTTACAAGAACAGGAAGGACAGTTTGGTATGTAGTTTCAAGAACAGGAAGGACAGTTTGGTATGTAGTTACAAGAACGGGAAGGACAGTTTGGTATGTAGTTACAAGAACAGGAAGGACAGTTTGGTATGTAGTTACAAGAACAGGAAGGACAGTTTGATATGTAGTTACAAGAACGGGAAGGACAGTTTGGTATGTAGTTTCAAGAACAGGAAGGACAGTTTGGTATGTAGTTACAAGAACAGGAAGGACAGTTTAGTATGTAGTTTCAACAACAGGAAGGACAGTTTGGTATGTAGTTTCAACCACAGGAAGGACAGTTTGGTATGTAGTTACAAGAACAGGAAGGACAGTTTGGTATGTAGTTACAAGAACAGGAAGGACAGTTTGGTATGTAGTTACAAGAACGGGAAGGACAGTTTGGTATGTAGTTTCAAGAACGGGAAGGACAGTTTGGTATGTAGTTACAAGAACAGGAAGGACAGTTTGGTATGTAGTTTCAACAACAGGAAGGACAGTTTGGTATGTAGTTTCAACAACAGGAAGGACAGTTTGGTATGTAGTTACAAGAACGGGAAGGACAGTTTGGTATGTAGTTACAAGAACAGGAAAGACAGTTTGGTATGTGTTTCAACAGGAAGGACAGTTTGGTATGTAGTTTCAAGAACGGGAAGGACAGTTTGGTATGTAGTTTCAACAACAGGAAGGACAGTTTGGTATGTAGTTTCAACAACAGTTAGGACAGTTTGGTATGTAGTTACAAGAACAGTTAGGACAGTTTGGTATGTAGTTACAAGAACAGTTAGGACAGTTTGGTATGTAGTTACAAGAACAGTTAGGACAGTTTGGTATGTAGTTTCAAGAATGGGAAGGACAGTTTGGTATGTAGTTACAAGAACAGGAAGGACAGTTTGGTATGTAGTTTCAAGAACGGGAAGGACAGTTTGGTATGTAGTTATAAGAACAGGAAGGACAGTTTGGTATGTAGTTTCAAGAACAGGAAGGACAGTTTGGTATGTAGTTTCAAGAACAGGAAGGACAGTTTGGTATGTAGTTTCAACAACAGGAAGGACAGTTTGGTATGTAGTTACAAGAACAGGAAGGACAGTTTGGTATGTAGTTACAAGAACAGGAAGGACAGTTTGGTATGTAGTTACAAGAACAGGAAGGACAGTTTGGTATGTAGTTACAAGAACAGTTAGGACAGTTTGGTATGTAGTTACAAGAACAGTTAGGACATTTGGTATGTATTACAAAACAGTTAGGACAGTTTGGTATGTAGTTTCAAGAACAGGAAGGACAGTTTGGTATGTAGTTTCAAGAACAGGAAGGACAGTTTGGTATGTAGTTTCAAGAACGGGAAGGACAGTTTGGTATGTAGTTACAAGAACAGGAAGGACAGTTTGGTATGTAGTTTCAACAACAGGAAGGACAGTTTAGTATGTAGTTACAAGAACAGGAAGGACAGTTTGGTATGTAGTTACAAGAACAGGAAGGACAGTTTGGTATGTAGTTACAAGAACAGGAAGGACAGTTTGGTATGTAGTTACAAGAACAGGAAGGACAGTTTGGTATGTAGTTACAAGAACGGGAAGGACAGTTTGGTATGTAGTTTCAAGAACAGGAAGGACAGTTTGGTATGTAGTTACAAGAACAGGAAGGACAGTTTGGTATGTAGTTTCAACAACAGGAAGGACAGTTTGGTATGTAGTTTCAACAACAGGAAGGACAGTTTGGTATGTAGTTACAAGAACAGGAAGGACAGTTTGGTATGTAGTTACAAGAACAGGAAGGACAGTTTGGTATGTAGTTACAAGAACAGGAAGGACAGTTTGGTATGTAGTTTCAAGAACAGGAAGGACAGTTTGGTATGTAGTTACAAGAACAGGAAGGACAGTTTGGTATGTAGTTACAAGAACAGGAAGGACAGTTTGGTATGTAGTTACAAGAACAGGAAGGACAGTTTGGTATGTAGTTACAAGAACAGGAAGGACAGTTTGGTATGTAGTTTCAACAACAGGAAGGACAGTTTGGTATGTAGTTTCAAGAACAGGAAGGACAGTTTGGTATGTAGTTACAAGAACAGTAAGGACAGTTTGGTATGTAGTTACAAGAACAGGAAGGACAGTTTGGTATGTAGTTACAAGAACAGGAAGGACAGTTTGGTATGTAGTTACAAGAACAGGAAGGACAGTTTGGTATGTAGTTACAAGAACAGGAAGGACAGTTTGGTATGTAGTTTCAAGAACGGGAAGGACAGTTTGGTATGTAGTTACAAGAACAGGAAGGACAGTTTGGTATGTAGTTTCAAGAACAGGAAGGACAGTTTGGTATGTAGTTTCAACAACAGGAAGGACAGTTTGGTATGTAGTTACAAGAACAGGAAGGACAGTTTGGTATGTAGTTACAAGAACAGGAAGGACAGTTTGGTATGTAGTTTCAACAAGAAGGACAGTTTGGTATGTAGTTTCAAGAACGGGAAGGACAGTTTGGTATGTAGTTTCAACAACAGGAAGGACAGTTTGGTATGTAGTTTCAACAACAGTTAGGACAGTTTGGTATGTAGTTACAAGAACAGGAAGGACAGTTTGGTATGTAGTTACAAGAACAGGAAGGACAGTTTGGTATGTAGTTTCAAGAACAGGAAGGACAGTTTGGTATGTAGTTACAAGAACAGGAAGGACAGTTTGGTATGTAGTTACAACAACAGGAAGGACAGTTTGGTATGTAGTTTCAACAACAGGAAGGACAGTTTGGTATGTAGTTACAAGAACGGGAAGGACAGTTTGGTATGTAGTTACAAGAACAGGAAGGACAGTTTGGTATGTAGTTTCAAGAACAGGAAGGACAGTTTGGTATGTAGTTACAAGAACAGGAAGGACAGTTTGGTATGTAGTTACAAGAACAGGAAGGACAGTTTGGTATGTAGTTACAAGAACAGGAAGGACAGTTTGGTATGTAGTTACAAGAACAGGAAGGACAGTTTGGTATGTAGTTACAAGAACAGGAAGGACAGTTTGGTATGTAGTTTCAAAACAGGAAGGACAGTTTGGTATGTAGTTACAAGAACAGGAAGGACAGTTTGGTATGTAGTTACAAGAACAGGAAGGACAGTTTGGTATGTAGTTTCAACAGGAAGGACAGTTTGGTATGTAGTTTCAAGAACGGGAAGGACAGTTTGGTATGTAGTTTCAACAACAGGAAGGACAGTTTGGTATGTAGTTTCAACAACAGGAAGGACAGTTTGGTATGTAGTTACAAGAACAGGAAGGACAGTTTGGTATGTAGTTACAAGAACAGTTAGGACAGTTTGGTATGTAGTTACAAGAACAGTTAGGACAGTTTGGTATGTAGTTTCAAGAATGGGAAGGACAGTTTGGTATGTAGTTACAAGAACAGGAAGGACAGTTTGGTATGTAGTTTCAAGAACGGGAAGGACAGTTTGGTATGTAGTTACAAGAACAGGAAGGACAGTTTGGTATGTAGTTTCAAGAACAGGAAGGACAGTTTGGTATGTAGTTTCAAGAACAGGAAGGACAGTTTGGTATGTAGTTTCAACAACAGGAAGGACAGTTTGGTATGTAGTTTCAACAACAGGAAGGACAGTTTGGTATGTAGTTACAAGAACGGGAAGGACAGTTTGGTATGTAGTTACAAGAACAGGAAGGACAGTTTGGTATGTAGTTACAAGAACAGTTAGGACAGTTTGGTATGTAGTTACAAGAACAGTTAGGACAGTTTGGTATGTAATTACAAAAACAGTTAGGACAGTTTGGTATGTAGTTTCAACAACAGGAAGGACAGTTTGGTATGTAGTTTCAACAACAGGAAGGACAGTTTGGTATGTAGTTTCAAGAACGGGAAGGACAGTTTGGTATGTAGTTACAAGAACAGGAAGGACAGTTTGGTATGTAGTTTCAACAACAGGAAGGACAGTTTAGTATGTAGTTACAAGAACAGGAAGGACAGTTTGGTATGTAGTTTCAACAACAGGAAGGACAGTTTGGTATGTAGTTTCAAGAACGGGAAGGACAGTTTGGTATGTAGTTACAAAAACAGGAAGGACAGTTTGGTATGTAGTTACAAGAACAGTTAGGACAGTTTGGTATGTAGTTTCAAGAACGGGAAGGACAGTTTGGTATGTAGTTACAAGAACAGGAAGGACAGTTTGGTATGTAGTTACAACAACAGGAAGGATAGTTTGGTATGTAGTTACAAGAACAGTTAGGACAGTTTGGTATGTAGTTTCAAGAACAGGAAGGACAGTTTGGTATGTAGTTACAAGAATGGAAGGACAGTTTGGTATGTAGTTACAAGAACAGGAAGGACAGTTTGGTATGTAGTTACAAGAACAGGAAGGACAGTTTGGTATGTAGTTACAAGAACGGGAAGGACAGTTTGGTATGTAGTTTCAAGAACGGGAAGGACAGTTTGGTATGTAGTTACAAGAACAGGAAGGACAGTTTGGTATGTAGTTTCAAGAACAGGAAGGACAGTTTGGTATGTAGTTACAAGAACAGGAAGGACAGTTTGGTATGTAGTTACAAGAACAGGAAGGACAGTTTGGTATGTAGTTACAAGAACAGTTAGGACAGTTTGGTATGTAGTTACAAGAACAGGAAGGACAGTTTGGTATGTAGTTACAAGAACAGGAAGGACAGTTTGGTATGTAGTTACAAGAACAGTTAGGACAGTTTGGTATGTAGTTACAAGAACAGTAAGGACAGTTTGGTATGTAGTTTCAAGAACGGGAAGGACAGTTTGGTATGTAGTTACAAGAACAGGAAGGACAGTTTGGTATGTAGTTTCAACAACAGGAAGGACAGTTTGGTATTTAGTTTCAACAACAGGAAGGACAGTTTGGTATGTAGTTACAAGAACAGGAAGGACAGTTTGGTATGTAGTTTCAACAACAGGAAGGACAGTTTGGTACGTAGTTTCAACAACAGGAAGGACAGTTTGGTACGTAGTTTCAACAACAGGAAGGACAGTTTGGTATGTAGTTACAACAATAGGAAGGGCAGTTTGGTATGTAGTTACAAGAACGGGAAGGACAGTTTGGTATGTAGTTACAAGAACAGGAAGGACAGTTTGGTATGTAGTTACAAGAACAGGAAGGACAGTTTGGTATTTAGTTTCAAGAACAGGAAGGACAGTTTGGTATGTAGTTACAAGAATGGGAAGGACAGTTTGGTATGTAGTTACAAGAACGGGAAGGACAGTTTGGTATGTAGTTACAAGAACAGGAAGGACAGTTTGGTATGTAGTTTCAACAACAGGAAGGACAGTTTGGTATGTAGTTTCAACAACAGGAAGGACAGTTTGGTATGTAGTTTCAACAACAGGAAGGACAGTTTGGTATGTAGTTACAAGAACGGGAAGGACAGTTTGGTATGTAGTTTCAAGAACGGGAAGGACAGTTTGGTATGTAGTTACAAGAACAGGAAGGACAGTTTGGTATGTAGTTACAAGAACAGGAAGGACAGTTTGGTATGTAGTTACAAGAACGGGAAGGACAGTTTGGTATGTAGTTTCAAGAACGGGAAGGACAGTTTGGTATGTAGTTACAAGAACAGGAAGGACAGTTTGGTATGTAGTTTCAAGAACAGGAAGGACAGTTTGGTATTTAGTTTCAACAACAGGAAGGACAGTTTGGTATGTAGTTTCAACAACAGGAAGGACAGTTTGGTATGTAGTTTCAACCACAGAAAGGACAGTTTGGTATGTAGTTACAAGAACGAGAAGGACAGTTTAGTATGTAGTTACAAGAACAGGAAGGACAGTTTGGTATGTAGTTACAAGAACAGTTAGGACAGTTTGGTATGTAGTTTCAAGAACGGGAAGGACAGTTTGGTATGTAGTTACAAGAACAGTAAGGACAGTTTGGTATGTAGTTACAACAACAGGAAGGATAGTTTGGTATGTAGTTACAAGAACAGTTAGGACAGTTTGGTATGTAGTTTCAAGAACAGGAAGGACAGTTTGGTATGTAGTTACAAGAATGGGAAGGACAGTTTGGTATGTAGTTACAAGAACAGGAAGGACAGTTTGGTATGTAGTTACAAGAACAGGAAGGACAGTTTGGTATGTAGTTACAAGAACGGGAAGGACAGTTTGGTATGTAGTTTCAAGAACGGGAAGGACAGTTTGGTATGTAGTTACAAGAACAGGAAGGACAGTTTGGTATGTAGTTTCAACAACAGGAAGGACAGTTTGGTATGTAGTTACAACAACAGGAAGGACAGTTTGGTATGTAGTTACAAGAACAGGAAGGACAGTTTGGTATGTAGTTACAAGAACAGTTAGGACAGTTTGGTATGTAGTTACAAGAACGGGAAGGACAGTTTGGTATGTAGTTACAAGAACAGGAAGGACAGTTTGGTATGTAGTTACAAGAACAGTTAGGACAGTTTGGTATGTAGTTACAAGAACAGTTAGGACAATTTGGTATGTAGTTTCAAGAACGGGAAGGACAGTTTGGTATGTAGTTACAAGAACAGGAAGGACAGTTTGGTATGTAGTTTCAACAACAGGAAGGACAGTTTGGTATTTAGTTTCAACAACAGGAAGGACAGTTTGGTATGTAGTTACAAGAACAGGAAGGACAGTTTGGTATGTAGTTTCAACAACAGGAAGGACAGTTTGGTACGTAGTTTCAACAACAGGAAGGACAGTTTGGTATGTAGTTACAACAATAGGAAGGGCAGTTTGGTATGTAGTTACAAGAACGGGAAGGACAGTTTGGTATGTAGTTACAAGAACAGGAAGGACAGTTTGGTATGTAGTTACAAGAACAGGAAGGACAGTTTGGTATTTAGTTTCAAGAACAGGAAGGACAGTTTGGTATGTAGTTACAAGAATGGGAAGGACAGTTTGGTATGTAGTTACAAGAACGGGAAGGACAGTTTGGTATGTAGTTACAAGAACAGGAAGGACAGTTTGGTATGTAGTTTCAACAACAGGAAGGACAGTTTGGTATGTAGTTTCAACAACAGGAAGGACAGTTTGGTATGTAGTTTCAACAACAGGAAGGACAGTTTGGTATGTAGTTACAAGAACGGGAAGGACAGTTTGGTATGTAGTTTCAAGAACGGGAAGGACAGTTTGGTATGTAGTTACAAGAACAGGAAGGACAGTTTGGTATGTAGTTACAAGAACAGGAAGGACAGTTTGGTATGTAGTTACAAGAACGGGAAGGACAGTTTGGTATGTAGTTTCAAGAACGGGAAGGACAGTTTGGTATGTAGTTACAAGAACAGGAAGGACAGTTTGGTATGTAGTTTCAAGAACAGGAAGGACAGTTTGGTATTTAGCTTCAACAACAGGAAGGACAGTTTGGTATGTAGTTTCAACAACAGGAAGGACAGTTTGGTATGTAGTTTCAACCACAGAAAGGACAGTTTGGTATGTAGTTACAAGAACGAGAAGGACAGTTTGGTATGTAGTTACAAGAACAGGAAGGACAGTTTGGTATGTAGTTTCAACAACAGGAAGGACAGTTTGGTATGTAGTTTCAACAACAGGAAGGACAGTTTGGTATGTAGTTTCAACAATAGGAAGGACAGTTTGGTATGTAGTTACAAGAACGGGAAGGACAGTTTCGTATGTAGTTTCAAGAACGGGAAGGACAGTTTCGTATGTAGTTACAAGAACAGGAAGGACAGTTCGGTATGTAGTTTCAATAACAGGAAGGACAGTTTGGTATGTAGTTACAAGAACGGGAAGGACAGTTTGGTATGTAGTTTCAAGAACAGGAAGGACAGTTTGGTATGTAGTTACAAGAACAGGAAGGACAGTTTGGTATGTAGTTACAAGAACAGGAAGGACAGTTTGGTATGTAGTTTCAAGAACAGGAAGGACAGTTTGGTATGTAGTTTCAAGAACAGGAAGGACAGTTTGGTATGTAGTTACAAGAACGGGAAGGACAGTTTGGTATGTAGTTACAAGAACAGGAAGGACAGTTTGGTATGTAGTTACAAGAACAGGAAGGACAGTTTGGTATGTAGTTACAAGAACAGGAAGGACAGTTTGGTATGTAGTTACAAGAACGGGAAGGACAGTTTGGTATGTAGTTTCAAGAACGGGAAGGACAGTTTGGTATGTAGTTACAAGAAAGGGAAGGACAGTTTGGTATGTAGTTTCAACAACAGGAAGGACAGTTTGGCATGTAGTTACAAGAACAGGAAGGACAGTTTGGTATGTAGTTTCAACCACAGGAAGGACAGTTTTGGTATGTAGTTTCAACAGCATGCCTCCTCTCTATGCTATGTTCTATTTTAACAACTTACACAGGCTTTGGGATTAAGGTAGCGTTATAAGGGTGATGTATCTCCCTTCAGCTGCCGTGTTCATGTAACCAGTAAAGATATAAGCATATTTATTATGAAATCCAGTTAATTATTCTGCATTATCATTTGTGTTTTACTTAAATATGTCCAGAATATAACTTTAGAGTATGCCAAGTCTGTAATGTAATGTAATGTGGCAACTCTGTAATGTGGCAACTTTGTAATGTGGTAACTCTGTAATGTAATGTGGCAACTCTGTAATGTAATGTGGCAACTCTGTAATGTAATGTGGCAACTCTGTAATGTAATGTGGCAACTCTTGTAATGCAGTGCCTAGGTCATTTTTTCCAGGGGACACATTAAAGGGGGGACATTTGAAAAAAATGAGGGACATTGAAATGTGATTTTAAAAATCAAATAAAGCAAATACCTACATGTTAAAGGCATTTTCTGTGTTGTTATTTTGACCCAGTAGCGACATGTCAAATACCTCCCAATGATCTACACTGAACCCTGGTCCATACCTCCCAATGATCTACACTGAACCCTGGTCCATATCTCCCAATGATCTACACTGAACCCTGGTCCATACCTCCCAATGATCTACACTGAACCCTGGTCCATACCTCCCAATGATCTACATTGAACCCTGGTCCATATCTCCCAATGATCTACACTGAACCCTGGTCCATACCTCCCAATGATCTACACTGAACCCTGGTCCATACCTTCCAATGATCTACACTGAACCCTGGTCCATATCTCCCAATGATCTACACTGAACCCTGGTCCATACCTCCCAATGATCTACACTGAACCCTGGTCCATACCTCCCAATGATCTACACTGAACCCTGGTCCATATCTCCCAATGATCTACACTGAACCCTGGTCCATATCTCCCAATGATCTACACTGAACCCTGGTCCATACCTCCCAATGATCTACACTGAACCCTGGTCCATACCTCCCAATGATCTACACTGAATCCTGGTCCATATCTCCCAATGATCTACACTGAACCCTGGTCCATATCTCCCAATGATCTACACTGAACCCTGGTCCATATCTCCCAATGATCTACACTGAACCCTGGTCCATATCTCCCAATGATCTACACTGAACCCTGGTCCATATTTACACAGGGTTTTTTAAGACAGTTGTATCGCTAAAACATGGTCATCCGAAACTGTTGTTTTGCCATCTTGTATCGAAATACGTGTTCGTTAATATACAGCTAATAACGCTATGCGAAAACAAGAATAATACAAAACCGTCTACTAAGTGGGATAACTTAGTAAGAGATTAGCCTAAAGTACGCAAAGGCATCTAATGGACGGAATGGAAATTACGAGACGCGATTATGAGAGAGCCCGATATGGCGCACTATACAAATGTTAGGGGGACATTGACGAACAAATTGCAGAATTCTCGCAGTGGCGCGATCTATGCACAACACTGGTAATGTAATGTGGCAATTCTGTAATGTAATGTGGCAACATTGTAATGTAATATGGCAACTTTGTAATGTCATGTGGCAACTCTGTAATGTGGCAACTCTGTAATGTGGCAACTATGTAATGTAATGTGGCAACTCTGTAATGTAATGTGGCAACTTTGTAATGTGGCAACTCTGTAATGTAATGTGGCAACTTTGTAATGTAATGTGGCAACTGTAATGTGGCAACTATGTAATGTAATGTGGCAACTTTGTAATGTGGCAACTCTGTAATGTAATGTGGCAACTTTGTAATGTGGCAACTCTGTAATGTAATGTGGCAACTCTGTAATGTAATGTGCCAACTCTATAATGTAATGTGCCAACTCTGTAATGTAATGTGCCAACTCTGTAATGTAATGTGGCAACTTTGTAATGTGGCAACTCTTGTAATGTAATGTAATGTGGCAACTTTGTAATGTGGCAACTATGTAATGTAATGTGGCAACTTTGTAATGTGGCAACTCTGTAATGTGGCAACTCTGTAATGTCATGTGCCAACTCTGTAATGCAATGTGGCAACTCTTGTAATGTAATGTGGCAACTTTGTAATGTAATGTGGCAACTCTGTAATGTAATGTGGCAACTTTGTAATGTAATGTGGCAACTCTGTAATGTAATGTGGCAACTATGTAATGTAATGTGGCAACTCTGTAATGTAATGTGGCAACTTTGTAATGTGGCAACTCTGTAATGTCATGTGCCAACTCTGTAATGTAATGTGGCAACTCTTGTAATGTAATGTGGCAACTTTGTAATGTAATGTGGCAACTTTGTAATGTGGCAACTATGTAATGTAATGTGGCAACTTTGTAATGTAATGTAATGTGGCAACTTTGTAATGTGGCAACTTTGTAATGTAATGTGGCAACTCTGTAATGTAATGTAATGTGGCAACTTTGTAATGTGGCAACTTTGTAATGTAATGTGGCAACTTTGTAATGTGGAAACTCTGTAATGTAATGTGGCAACTTTGTAATGTGGCAACTCTAATGTGGCAACTATGTAATGTAATGTGGCAACTCTGTAATGTAATGTGGCAACTCTGTAATGTGGCAACTTTGTAATGTAATGTGGCTACTCTGTAATGTGAAGCATACAAACTAGCCCTCTCTGGTTTGCACTAGCATTGTTCCCCGTTATCATGCTATCTCCTGTTGAAGCTCGTGAAATGATTTCACTGTTTTATTCAGGGTGATGATGAGCTGGTTGACCTAGCATGGAGTAAAGCAACCAAGATGATGGCAGAAATGAGAGAGGCCCGGCTACAGGGGAACTTCCCGGCATCTCAAAGCCCCCATGACGAACATGATGCAGATTTTGAGGTTATATTATGTTTTATGATGTTATTTAAAAGAGTGAACCGATGATGAAGAAATTTGTACAAATGAGAGGAGCAAGGAAGTGAATTATTGCAATATTAACAAGAGTTGTGGCCCTTTTGTTATTTTCATTTATAATACAATGAAAATACAAATCTTGCATATCCATTATCAAAATCTCATTCACTATTGAATCAACTGCTTTCATATTTGCCATGGTTACTTGCCTGTGTGTATAGTTCACAACCTGCTTTGGAATCCAAGTATCATGCTGATTGGCATGCCTTTGTGTATAGTTCACAACCTGCTTTGGAATCCAAGTCTCATGCTGATTGGCATGGCTGTGTGTATAGTTCACAACCTGCTTTGGAATCCAAGTCTCGTGCTGATTGGCATGGCTGTGTGTATAGTTCACAACCTGCTTTGGAATCCAAGTCTCATGCTGATTGGCATGGCTGTGTGTGTAGTTCACAACCTGCTTTGGAATCCAAGTCTCATGCTGATTGGCATGGCTGTGTGTGTAGTTCACAACCTGCTTTGGAATCCAAGTCTCATGCTGATTGGCATGGCTGTGTGTGTAGTTCACAACCTGCTTTGGAATCCAAGTCTCATGCTGATTGGCATGGCTGTGTGTGTAGTTCACAACCTGCTTTGGAATCCAAGTCTCATGCTGATTGGCATGGCTGTGTGTGTAGTTCACAACCTGCTTTGGAATCCAAGTCTCATGCTGATTGGCATGTAGCTGTGTCTACAATTCTTGGGAATTTTGTTACACATCGTTATGAAAAGTTTTATCGTGTCAAACACAACTACAATGATAGATTGAATTGATGCTGTGTACATGGCATTATAAGTGGATGAATGCGTGGCTGTATAAGTGGATGTATTCATGGCTGTATGTATTGCTGTATTTGTGGATGTATTCATGGCTCTATATGTGGCTGTATGTGTGTGTGGCTGTATTCATGGATGTATTCATTGCTGTATGTATTGTTGTCTACATGGCTGTATGTATTGCTGTATTCATGGCTGTATATGTGGCTGTATGTATTGCTGTATATGTGCTGTATACATGGCTGTATGTATATGTGCTGTATGTATTGCTGTATATGTGCTGTATGTATTGCTGTATACATGGCTGTATGTATTGCTGTATATGTGCTGTATACATGGCTGTATGTATATGTGCTATATGTATTGCTGTATATGTGCTGTATGTATTGCTGTATATGTGCTGTATACATGGCTGTATGTATTGCTGTATATGTGGCTGTATGTATTGCTGTATATGTGCTGTATTCATGGCTGTATATGTGCTGTATACATGGATGTATGTATTGCTGTATATGTGGCTGTATGTATTGCTGTATATGTGATGTATACATGGCTGTATGTATTGCTGTATATGTGGATGTATTCATGGCTGTATGTATTGCTGTATATGTGCTGTATGTATTGCTGTATATGTGGCTGTATTCATGGCTGTATGTATTGCTGTATATGTGGCTGTATGTATTGCTGTATATGTGATGTATGTATTGCTGTATATGTGCTGTATTCATGGCTGTATATGTGCTGTATACATGGATGTATGTATTGCTGTATATGTGATGTATACATGGCTGTATGTATTGCTGTATATGTGGATGTATTCATGGCTGTATGTATTGCTGTATATGTGGCTGTATTCATGGCTGTATGGATTGCTGTATATGTGGCTGTATGTATTGCTGTATATGTGATGTATACATGGCTGTATGTATTGCTGTATATGTGGCTGTATTCATGGCTGTATATATTGCTGTATATGTGCTGTATGTATTGCTGTGTATGTGCTGTATTCATGGATGTATGTATTGCTGTATATGTGCTGTATGTATTGCTGTATATGTGGCTGTATTCATGGCTGTATGTATTGCTTTATATGTGCTGTATGTATTGCTGTATATGTGCTGTATGTATTGCTGTATATGTGGCTGTATTCATGGATGTATGTATTGCTGTATATGTGCTGTATGTATTGCTGTATATGTGCTGTATTCATGGCTGTATATGTGCTGTATACATGGCTGTATGTATTGCTGTATACATGGCTGTATGTATTGTTGTATATGTGCTGTATGTATTGCTGTATAAGTGGCTGTATGTATTGCTGTATATGTGCTGTATACATGGCTGTATGTATTGCTGTATTCATGGCTGTATGTATTGCTATATATGTGCTGTATACATGGCTGTATGTATTGCTGTATACATGGCTGTATACATGGCTGTATTCATGGCTGTATGTATTGCTGTATATGTGCTGTATTCATGGCTGTATGTATTGCTGTATACATGGCTGTATGTATTGCTACATATGTGCTGTATACATGGCTGTATGTATTGCTGTATACATGGCTGTATGTATTGCTGTATATGTGCTGTATGTATTGCTGTATATGTGGCTGTATTCATGGATGTATGTATTGCTGTATATGTGCTGTATATGTGCTGTATACATGGCTGTATGTATTGCTGTATATGTGGCTGTATACATGGCTGTATGTATATGTGCTGTATGCATGGCTGTATGTATTGCTGTATATGTGCTGTATACATGGCTGTATGTATTGATGTGTACATGGCTGTATAAGTGGATGTATTCATGGCTGTATGTATTGATGTGTACATGGCTGTATAAGTGGATGTATTCATGGCTGTATGTATTGCTGTATATGTGGATGTATTCATGGCTCTATATGTGGCTGTATGTTTGTGTGGCTGTATTCATGGATGTATTCATTGCTGTATGTATTGTTGTCTACATGGCTGTATGTATTGCTGTATATGTGCTGTATACATGGAGGTATGTATTGCTGTATACATGGCTGTATGTATTGCTGTATATGTGATGTATACATGGCTGTATGTATTGCTGTTTATGTGGATGTATTCATGGCTGTATGTATTGCTGTATATGTGGCTGTATTCATGGCTGTATGGATTGCTGTATATGTGGCTGTATGTATTGCTGTATATGTGATGTATACATGGCTGTATGTATTGCTGTATATGTGGCTGTATTCATGGCTGTATATATTGCTGTATATGTGCTGTATGTATTGCTGTGTATGTGCTGTATTCATGGATGTATGTATTGCTGTATATGTGCTGTATGTATTGCTGTATATGTGGCTGTATTCATGGCTGTATGTATTGCTTTATATGTGCTGTATGTATTGCTGTATATGTGCTGTATGTATTGCTGTATATGTGGCTGTATTCATGGATGTATGTATTGCTGTATATGTGCTGTATGTATTGCTGTATATGTGCTGTATTCATGGCTGTATATGTGCTGTATACATGGCTGTATGTATTGCTGTATATGTGGCTGTATGTATATGTGCTGTATACATGGCTGTATGTATTGCTGTATACATGGCTGTATGTATTGTTGTATATGTGCTGTATGTATTGCTGTATAAGTGGCTGTATGTATTGCTGTATATGTGCTGTATACATGGCTGTATGTATTGCTGTATTCATGGCTATATGTATTGCTATATATGTGCTGTATACATGGCTGTATGTATTGCTGTATACATGGCTGTATACATGGCTGTATTCATGGCTGTATGTATTGCTGTATATGTGCTGTATGTATTGCTGTATACATGGCTGTATGTATTGCTACATATGTGCTGTATACATGGCTGTATGTATTGCTGTATACATGGCTGTATGTATTGCTGTATATGTGCTGTATGTATTGCTGTATATGTGGCTGTATTCATGGATGTATGTATTGCTGTATATGTGCTGTATGTATTGCTGTATATGTGCTGTATACATGGCTGTATGTATTGCTGTATATGTGGCTGTATACATGGCTGTATGTATTGCTGTATGTATTGCTGTATGTATTGCTGTATGTATTGCTGTATACATGGCTGTATGTATTGCTGTATAAGTGGATGTATTCATGGCTGTATGTATTGCTGTATATGTGGCTGTATGTATTGCTGTATATGTGCTCTATATGTGGCTGTATGTATTGCTGTATATGTGCTGTATACATGGAGGTATGTATTGCTGTATACATGGCTGTATGTATTGTATGTATATGTGCTGTATGTATTGCTGTATATGTGCTGTATACATGGCTGTATATGTGGCTGTATGTATTGCTGTATATGTGCTGTATTCATGGCTGTATATGTGCTGTATATGTGCTGTATACATGGATGTATGTATTGCTGTATACATGGCTGTATGTATGGCTGTATGTATTGCTGTATACATGGCTGTATGTATTGCTGTATCATGGCTGTATGTATTGCTGTATATGTGGCTGTATTCATGGCTGTATGTATTGCTGTATACATGGCTGTATGTATTGCTGTATATGTGCTGTATACATGGCTGTATGTATTGCTGTATACATGGCTGTATGTATTGCTGTATATGTGCTGTATTCATGGCTGTATATGTGCTGTATGTATTGCTGTATATGTGGCTGTATTCATGGCTGTATGTATTGCTGTATATGTGCTGTATGTATTGCTGTATATGTGGCTGTATACATGGCTGTATATGTGCTGTATACATGGCTGTATGTATTGCTGTATATGTGGCTGTATTCATGGCTGTATGTATATGTGCTGTATACATGGCTGTATGTATTGCTGTATACATGGCTGTATGTATTGCTGTATATGTGCTGTATGTATTGCTGTATATGTGGCTGTATGTATTGCTGTATATGTGCTGTATACATGGCTGTATATATTGCTGTATATGTGCTGTATTCATGGCTGTATGTATGCTATATATGTGCTGTATACATGGCTGTATGTATTGCTGTATACATGGCTGTATGTATTGCTGTATATGTGCTGTATCATGGTTGTATGTATTGCTGTATATGTGCTGTATGTATTGCTGTATACATGGCTGTATCCGTGGCTGTATGTATTGCTGTATATGTGCTGTATTCATGGCTGTATTTATTGCTGTATATGTGGCTGTATGTATATGTGCTGTATACATGGCTGTATGTATTGCTGTATACATGGCTCTATGTATTGTTGTATATGTGCTGTATGTATTGCTGTATATGTGGCTGTATGTATTGCTGTATATGTGCTGTATACATGGCTGTATATGTGTGGTATTCATGGCTGTATGTATTGCTATATATGTGCTGTATACATGGCTGTATGTATTACTGTATACATGGCTGTATGTATTGCTGTATGTATTGCTGTATACATGGCTGTATGTATTGCTGTATTCATGGCTGTATGTATTGCTGTATATGTGCTGTATTCATGGCTGTATGTATTGCTGTATACATGGTTGTATGTATTGCTATATATGTGCTGTATACATGGCTGTATGTATTGCTGTATACATGGCTGTATGTATTGCTGTACATGTGCTGTATTCATGGCTGTATATGTGCTGTATGTATTGCTGTATATGTGGCTGTATTCATGGATGTATGTATTGCTGTATATGTGCTGTATGTATTGCTGTATATGTGGCTGTATTCATGGCTGTATATGTGCTGTATACATAGCTGTATGTATTGCTGTATATGTGGCTGTATACATGGCTGTATGTATATGTGCTGTATACATGGCTGTATGTATTGCTGTATACATGGCTGTATGTATTGTTGTATATGTGCTGTATGTATTGCTGTATATGTGGCTGTATGTATTGCTGTATATGTGCTGTATACATGGCTGTATATATTGCTGTATATGTGCTGTATTCATGGCTGTATGTATTGCTATATATGTGCTGTATACATGGCTGTATGTACTAATACATGGCTGTATGTATTGCTGTATATGTGCTGTATTCATGGCTGTATGTATTGCTGTATATGTGCTGTATGTATTGCTGTATATGTGGCTGTATTCATGGATGTATATGTGCTGTATGTATTGCTGTATATGTGCTGTATGTATTGCTGTATACATGGCTGTATATGTGGCTGTATGTATATGTGCTGTATACATGGCTGTATGTATTGCTGTATATGTGCTGTATACATGGCTGTATGTATTGCTGTATATGTGCTGTATACATGGCTGTTTGTATTGCTGTATATGTGCTGTATACATGGCTGTATGTATTGCTGTATTCATGGCTGTATGTATTGCTGTATTCATGGCTGTATACATGGCTGTATGTATTGCTGTATTCATGGCTGTATATGTGGCTGTATGTATTGTTGTATATGTGATGTATACATGGCTGTATGTATTGCTGTATATGTGCTGTATTCATGGCTGTATATATTGCTGTATACATGGCTGTATGTATTGCTGTATATGTGGCTGTATTCATGGCTGTATGTATTGCTGTATGTATTGCTGTATGTATTGCTGTATGTATTGCTGTATACATGGCTGTATGTATTGCTGTATTAATGGCTGTATTCATGGCTGTATGTATTGCTGTATATGTGGCTGTATGTATTGCTGTATATGTGCTGTATATATGGCTGTATGTATTGCTGTATATGTGCTGTATACATGGCTGTATGTATTGCTGTATACATGGCTATATGTATTGTTGTATATGTGCTGTATGTATTGCTGTATATGTGCTGTATACATGGCTGTATGTATTGCTGTATATGTGCTGTATTCATGGCTGTATGTATTGCTATATATGTGCTGTATACATGGCTGTATGTATTGCTGTATACATGGCTGTATGTATTGCTGTATACATGGCTGTATGTATTGCTGTATTCATGGCTGTATGTATTGCTGTATATGTGCTGTATTCATGGCTGTATGTATTGCTGTATGTATTGCTATATATGTGCTGTATACATGGCTGTATGTATTGCTGTATATGGCTGTATATGTGCTGTATGTATTGCTGTATATGTGGCTGTATTCATGGATGTATGTATTGCTGTATATGTGCTGTATGTATTGCTGTATATGTGGCTGTATACATGGCTGTATATGTGCTGTATACATGGCTGTATGTATTGCTGTATATGTGGCTGTATGTATATGTGCTGTATACATGGCTGTATGTATTGCTGTATACATGGCTGTATGTATTGTTGTATATGTGCTGTATGTATTGCTGTATATGTGGCTGTATGTATTGCTGTATATGTGCTGTATACATGGCTGTATGTATTGCTGTATATGTGCTGTATTCATGGCTGTATGTATTGCTATATATGTGCTGTATACATGGCTGTATGTATTGCTGTATACATGGCTGTATGTATTGCTGTATACATGGCTGTATGTATTGCTGTATATGTGCTGTATATTTGCTGTATTCATGGCTGTATGTATTGCTGTATACATGGCTGTATGTATTGCTATATATGTACTGTATTCATGGCTGTATGTATTGCTGTATATGTGCTGTATTCATGGCTGTATGTATTGCTGTATATGTGCTGTATGTATTGCTGTATATGTGGCTGTATTCATGGCTGTATGTATTGCTGTATATGTGCTGTATGTATTGCTGTATACATGGCTGTATGTATTGCTGTATATGTGGCTGTATGTATATGTGCTGTATACATGGCTGTATGTATTGCTGTATATGTGCTGTATACATGGCTGTATGTATTGCTGTATATGTGCTGTATACATGGCTGTATGTATTGCTGTATATGTGCTGTATACATGGCTGTATTCATGGCTGTATGTATTGCTGTAATCGTGGCTGTATGTATTGCTGTATACATGGCTGTATGTATTGCTGTATTCATGGCTGTATGTATTGCTGTATATGTGGCTGTATGTATTGCTGTATTCATGGCTGTATGTATTGCTGTATACATGGCTGTATGTATTGCTGTATATGTGATGTATACATAGCTGTATGTATTGCTGTATATGTGCTGTATACATGGCTGTATGTATTGCTGTATTCATGGCTGTATGTATTGCTGTATTCATGGCTGTATGTATTGCTGTATACATGGCTGTATGTATTGCTGTATTCATGGCTGTATGTATTGCTGTATATGTGGCTGTATGTATTGCTGTATTCATGGCTGTATGTATTGCTGTATACATGGCTGTATGTATTGCTGTATATGTGCTGTATACATGGCTGTATGTATTGCTGTATATTGCTGTATACATGGCTGTATGTATTGCTGTATTCATGGCTGTATGTATTGCTGTATTCATGGCTGTATGTATTGCTGTATACATGGCTGTATGTATTGCTGTATTCATGGCTGTATGTATTGCTGTATATGTGATGTATACATGGCTGTATGTATTGCTGTATATGTGCTGTATTCATGGCTGTATGTATTGCTGTATACAAGGCTGTATGTATTGCTGTATATGTGGCTGTATTCATGGCTGTATGTATTGCTGTATGTATTGCTGTATACATGGCTGTATGTATTGCTGTATTCATGGCTGTATGCATTGTTGTATACATGGCTGTATGTATTGCTGTATTCATGGATGTATGTATTGCTGTATATGTGGCTGTATGTATTGCTGTATATGTGCTGTATATATGGCTGTATGTATTGCTGTATACATGGCTGTATGTATTGCTGTATACATGGCTGTATGTATTGTTGTATATGTGCTGTATGTATTGCTGTATACATGGCTGTATGTATTGCTGTATATGTGCTGTATTCATGGCTGTATGTATTGCTATATATGTGCTATATACATGGCTGTATGTATTGCTGTATACATGGCTGTATGTATTGCTGTATACATGGCTGTATGTATTGCTGTATTCATGGCTGTATGTATTGCTGTATATGTGCTGTATTCATGGATGTATGTATTGCTGTATACATGGCTGTATGTATTGCTATATATGTGCTGTATACATGGTTGTATGTATTGCTGTATACATGGCTGTATGTATTGCTGTACATGTGCTGTATTCATGGCTGTATGTATTGCTGTATATGTGCTGTATGTATTGCTGTATATGTGGCTGTATTCATGGATGTATGTATTGCTGTATATGTGCTGTATGTATTGCTGTATATGTGCTGTATTCATGGCTGTATATGTGCTGTATACATGGCTGTATGTATTGCTGTATATGTGGCTGTATGTATATGTGCTGTATACATGGCTGTATACATGGCTGTATGTATTGTTGTATATGTGCTGTATGTATTGCTGTATATGTGGCTGTATGTATTGCTGTATATGTGTTGTATACATGGCTGTATGTATTGCTGTATATGTGCTGTATTCATGGCTGTATGTATTGCTATATATGTGCTGTATACATGGCTGTATGTATTGCTGTATACATGGCTGTATGTATTGCTGTATACATGGCTGTATGTATTGCTGTATATGTGCTGTATATTTGCTGTATACATGGCTGTATGTATTGCTGTATACATGGCTGTATGTATTGCTATATATGTGCTGTATTCATGGCTGTATGTATTGCTGTATATGTGCTGTATTCATGGCTGTATGTATTGCTGTATATGTGCTGTATGTATTGCTGTATATGTGGCTGTATTCATGGATGTATGTATTGCTGTATATGTGCTGTATGTATTGCTGTATACATGGCTGTGTGTATTGCTGTATATGTGGCTTTATGTATATGTGCTGTATACATGGCTGTATGTATTGCTGTATATGTGCTGTATACATGGCTGTATGTATTGCTGTATATGTGCTGTATACATGGCTGTATTCATGGCTGTATGTATTGCTGTAATCGTGGCTGTATGTATTGCTGTATACATGGCTGTATGTATTGCTGTATTCATGGCTGTATGTATTGCTGTATATGTGGCTGTATGTATTGCTGTATTCATGGCTGTATGTATTGCTGTATACATGGCTGTATGTATTGCTGTATATGTGATGTATACATGGCTGTATGTATTGCTGTATATGTGCTGTATTCATGGCTGTATGTATTGCTGTATACATGGCTGTATGTATTACTGTATATGTGGCTGTATTCATGGCTGTATGTATTGCTGTATACATGGCTGTATGTATTGCTGTATTCATGGCTGTATGTATTGCTGTATATGTGGCTGTATGTATTGCTGTATAGGTGCTGTATATATGGCTGTATGTATTGCTGTATATGTGCTGTATACATTGCTGTATGTATTGCTGTATACATGGCTGTATGTATTGTTGTATATGTGCTGTATGTATTGCTGTATATGTGGCTGTATGTATTGCTTTATATGTGCTGTATACATGGCTGTATGTATTGCTGTATATGTGCTGTATTCATGGCTGTATGTATTGCTATATATGTGCTGTATACATGGCTGTATGTATTGCTGTATACATGGCTGTATGTATTGCTGTATGTATTGCTGTATACATGGCTGTATGTATTGCTGTATTTATGGCTGTATGTATTGCTGTATATGTGCTGTATACATGGCTGTATGTATTGCTGTATACATGGCTGTATGTATTGTTGTATATGTGCTGTATGTATTGCTGTATATGTGGCTGTATGTATTGCTGTATATGTGATGTATACATGGCTGTATGTATTGCTGTATATGTGCTGTATTCATGGCTGTATGTATTGCTATATATGTGCTGTATACACGGCTGTATGTATTGCTGTATTCATGGCTGTATGTATTGCTGTATACATGGCTGTATTCATGGCTGTATGTATTGCTGTATATGTGCTGTATTCATGGCTGTATGTATTGCTGTATACATGGCTGTATGTATTGCTATATATGTGCTGTATACATGGCTGTATGTATTGCTGTATACATGGCTGTATGTATTGCTGTATATGTGCTGTATTCATGGCTGTATGTATTGCTGTATATGTGCTGTATGTATTGATGTATATGTGGCTGTATTCATGGATGTATGTATTGCTGTATATGTGCTGTATTCATGGCTGTATGTATTGCTGTATATGTGCTGTATGTATTGCTGTATATGTGGCTGTATTCATGGATGTATGTATTGCTGTATATGTGCTGTATATGTGCTGTATGTATTGCTGTATACATGGCTGTATGTATTGCTGTATATGTGGCTGTATGTATTCTGTATACATGGCTGTATGTATTGCTGTATATGTGCTGTATACATGGCTGTATGTATTGCTGTATATGTGCTGTATACATGGCTGTATGTATTGCTGTATATGTGCTGTATACATGGCTGTATGTATTGCTGTATATGTGCTGTATACATGGCTGTATGTATTGCTGTATCATGGCTGTATGTATTGCTGTATTCATGGCTGTATGTATTGCTGTATACATGGCTGTATGTATTGCTGTATTCATGGCTGTATGTATTGCTGTATATGTGGCTGTATGTATTGCTGTATTCATGGCTGTATGTATTGCTGTATACATGGCTGTATGTATTGCTGTATATGTGGCTGTATTCATGGCTGTATGTATTGCTGTATGTATTGCTGTATACATGGCTGTATGTATTGCTGTATTCATGGCTGTATGCATTGCTGTATACATGGCTGTATGTATTGCTGTATTCATGGATGTATGTATTGCTGTATATGTGGCTGTATGTATTGCTGTATATGTGATGTATACATGGCTGTATGTATTGCTGTATATGTGCTGTATTCATGGCTGTATGTATTGCTGTATACAAGGCTGTATGTATTGCTGTATATGTGGCTGTATTCATGGCTGTATGTATTGCTGTATGTATTGCTGTATACATGGCTGTATGTATTGCTGTATTCATGGCTGTATGCATTGCTGTATACATGGCTGTATGTATTGCTGTATTCATGGATGTATGTATTGCTGTATATGTGGCTGTATGTATTGCTGTATATGTGCTGTATATGGCTGTATGTATTGCTGTATACATGGCTGTATGTATTGCTGTATATGTGCTGTATTCATGGCTGTATGTATTGCTGTATACAAGGCTGTATGTATTGCTGTATATGTGGCTGTATTCATGGCTGTATGTATTGCTGTATGTATTGCTGTATACATGGCTGTATGTATTGCTATATATGTGCTGTATTCATGGCTGTATGTATTGCTGTATATGTGCTGTATTCATGGCTGTATGTATTGCTGTATATGTGCTGTATGTATTGCTGTATATGTGGCTGTATTCATGGATGTATGTATTGCTGTATATGTGCTGTATGTATTGCTGTATACATGGCTGTGTGTATTGCTGTATATGTGGCTTTATGTATATGTGCTGTATACATGGCTGTATGTATTGCTGTATATGTGCTGTATACATGGCTGTATGTATTGCTGTATATGTGCTGTATACATGGCTGTATTCATGGCTGTATGTATTGCTGTAATCGTGGCTGTATGTATTGCTGTATACATGGCTGTATGTATTGCTGTATTCATGGCTGTATGTATTGCTGTATATGTGGCTGTATGTATTGCTGTATTCATGGCTGTATGTATTGCTGTATACATGGCTGTATGTATTGCTGTATATGTGATGTATACATGGCTGTATGTATTGCTGTATATGTGCTGTATTCATGGCTGTATGTATTGCTGTATACATGGCTGTATGTATTACTGTATATGTGGCTGTATTCATGGCTGTATGTATTGCTGTATACATGGCTGTATGTATTGCTGTATTCATGGCTGTATGTATTGCTGTATGTATTGCTGTATATGTGGCTGTATGTATTGCTGTATAGGTGCTGTATATATGGCTGTATGTATTGCTGTATATGTGCTGTATACATTGCTGTATGTATTGCTGTATACATGGCTGTATGTATTGTTGTATATGTGCTGTATGTATTGCTGTATATGTGGCTGTATGTATTGCTTTATATGTGCTGTATACATGGCTGTATGTATTGCTGTATATGTGCTGTATTCATGGCTGTATGTATTGCTATATATGTGCTGTATACATGGCTGTATGTATTGCTGTATACATGGCTGTATGTATTGCTGTATGTATTGCTGTATACATGGCTGTATGTATTGCTGTATTTATGGCTGTATGTATTGCTGTATATGTGCTGTATACATGGCTGTATACATGGCTGTATGTATTGTTGTATATGTGCTGTATGTATTGCTGTATATGTGGCTGTATGTATTGCTGTATATGTGATGTATACATGGCTGTATGTATTGCTGTATATGTGCTGTATTCATGGCTGTATGTATTGCTATATATGTGCTGTATACACGGCTGTATGTATTGCTGTATTCATGGCTGTATGTATTGCTGTATACATGGCTGTATTCATGGCTGTATGTATTGCTGTATATGTGCTGTATTCATGGCTGTATGTATTGCTGTATACATGGCTGTATGTATTGCTATATATGTGCTGTATACATGGCTGTATGTATTGCTGTATACATGGCTGTATGTATTGCTGTATATGTGCTGTATTCATGGCTGTATGTATTGCTGTATATGTGCTGTATGTATTGATGTATATGTGGCTGTATTCATGGATGTATGTATTGCTGTATATGTGCTGTATTCATGGCTGTATGTATTGCTGTATATGTGCTGTATGTATTGCTGTATATGTGGCTGTATTCATGGATGTATGTATTGCTGTATATGTGCTGTATATGTGCTGTATGTATTGCTGTATACATGGCTGTATGTATTGCTGTATATGTGGCTGTTGTATATGTGCTGTATACATGGCTGTATGTATTGCTGTATATGTGCTGTATACATGGCTGTATGTATTGCTGTATATGTGCTGTATACATGGCTGTATGTATTGCTGTATATGTGCTGTATACATGGCTGTATGTATTGCTGTATTCATGGCTGTATGTATTGCTGTATTCATGGCTGTATGTATTGCTGTATACATGGCTGTATGTATTGCTGTATTCATGGCTGTATGTATTGCTGTATATGTGGCTGTATGTATTGCTGTATTCATGGCTGTATGTATTGCTGTATACATGGCTGTATGTATTGCTGTATATGTGGCTGTATTCATGGCTGTATGTATTGCTGTATGTATTGCTGTATACATGGCTGTATGTATTGCTGTATTCATGGCTGTATACATGGCTGTATGTATTGCTGTATTCATGGATGTATGTATTGCTGTATATGTGGCTGTATGTATTGCTGTATATGTGATGTATACATGGCTGTATGTATTGCTGTATATGTGCTGTATTCATGGCTGTATGTATTGCTGTATACAAGGCTGTATGTATTGCTGTATATGTGGCTGTATTCATGGCTGTATGTATTGCTGTATGTATTGCTGTATACATGGCTGTATGTATTGCTGTATTCATGGCTGTATGCATTGCTGTATACATGGCTGTATGTATTGCTGTATTCATGGATGTATGTATTGCTGTATATGTGGCTGTATGTATTGCTGTATATGTGCTGTATATATGGCTGTATGTATTGCTGTATACATGGCTGTATGTATTGCTGTATATGTGCTGTATTCATGGCTGTATGTATTGCTGTATACAAGGCTGTATGTATTGCTGTATATGTGGCTGTATTCATGGCTGTATGTATTGCTGTATGTATTGCTGTATACATGGCTGTATGTATTGCTATATATGTGCTGTATTCATGGCTGTATGTATTGCTGTATATGTGCTGTATTCATGGCTGTATGTATTGCTGTATATGTGCTGTATGTATTGCTGTATATGTGGCTGTATTCATGGATGTATGTATTGCTGTATATGTGCTGTATGTATTGCTGTATACATGGCTGTGTGTATTGCTGTATATGTGGCTTTATGTATATGTGCTGTATACATGGCTGTATGTATTGCTGTATATGTGCTGTATACATGGCTGTATGTATTGCTGTATATGTGCTGTATACATGGCTGTATTCATGGCTGTATGTATTGCTGTAATCGTGGCTGTATGTATTGCTGTATACATGGCTGTATGTATTGCTGTATTCATGGCTGTATGTATTGCTGTATATGTGGCTGTATGTATTGCTGTATACATGGCTGTATGTATTGCTGTATATGTGCTGTATACATGGCTGTATGTATTGCTGTATACATGGCTGTATGTATTGCTGTATACATGGCTGTATGTATTGCTGTATATGTGCTGTATACATGGCTGTATGTATTGCTGTATACATGGCTGTATGTATTGCTGTATACATGGCTGTATGTATTGCTGTATACATGGCTGTATGTATTGCTGTATACATGGATGTATGTATTGCTGTATACATGGCTGTATGTATTGCTGTATACATGGCTGTATGTATTGCTGTATATGTGCTGTATACATGGCTGTATGTATTGCTGTATACATGGCTGTATGTATTGCTGTATACATGGCTGTATGTATTGCTGTATATGTGCTGTATACATGGCTGTATGTATTGCTGTATACATGGATGTATACATGGATGTATTCGTGGATGTATTCGTGGCAGTATGTGTGGATGTATTCGTGGATGTATTCGTGGCAGAGAAAGGTTAGGGATGAATGTATGTGGAAACTAACCATCAATAGTGTAGACTTGATAATGTTCAACTAAATTCAGGCTAAAAGTTATTTTGCACATTTATTTATTTGCTATTATGATGCTTTTCGGAGAACTGAAGCTACTGAAGGTATGCAGTGAGCAGCCAACACTGTCCTAGTTTAATTAACATTATATAGTTTTCAAGAACAGTACATTAAAAATGTTACAGTTGGATCTATTTAATGAAACAGTTGGATCTATTTAATGAAACAGTTTTGTTAGGAGTATCATTGCACGATACATGTAACATGTAACAACCGTTATAGAGATTGTGCCGGGCATTGTAAACAAGAATATGGCCGTAATGCAGATATTTGTGACAATACAGGAACCATCCACAGCGCTACAAGGTGTTGTCATCACAGTGGGCAAGAAATTGACGAAGGACCAATCTGAACTGAATGATCTGGTAGCGTCGTTGGGTGGAGATTATCGCTGGAATTACGACAGTTCATGTACTCACTTTATCTTCCAGGTAAATTAATATTGCCATATTATTATGTGTAAAAAAGGTACTGTGTGTGTTTCATATAGTGGTGGCCGAGGGGTTACGGTCGTTGACTACACATCACATGCTTCTCCAACTGTCAAAGTGAAGAAGCTATACAACTGGCTTGTGGTAGGTCGGTGGTTCTTCCTGGGTGCATGTCCGTGTCTGCAAAACTGCTCGGAAGGGTGTTCATGGTCTTCCTCCACTAATAATAGCTAGAGAGTCGCCGTATGAGTTCATCTGTTGGTGCGACTTTAAACCCCAAAAACAAAGTTACAGAAATGTGTTATTCCACTTGTTGAAAGCATCAGTTAGCAGGTCTCACGCTGGAGGGAGAGATGCGGAAAGTTAGCAGGTCTCATGCTGGAGGGAGAGATGAGGGAAGTTAGCAGGTCTCACGTTGGAGGGAGAGATGCAGAAAGTTAGCAGGTATCATGCTGGAGGGAGAGATGAGGGAAGTTAGCAGGTATCATGCTGGAGGGAGATATGAGGGGAGTTAGCAGGTATCATGCTGGAGGGAGAGATGAGGGGAGTTAGCAGGTCTCACGCTGGAGGGAGAGATGAGGGAAGTTAGCAGGTCTCACACTGGAGGGAGAGATGAGGGAAGTTAGCAGGTCTCATGCTGGAGGGAGAGATGAGGGAAGTTAGCAGGTCTCACACTGGAGGGAGAGATGAGGGAAGTTAGCAGGTCTCATGCTGGAGGGAGATATGAGGGAAGTTAGCAGGTCTCGCGCTGGAGGGAGAGATGAGGGAAGTTAGCCGGTATCATGCTGGAGGGAGAGATGAGGGAAGTTAGCAGGTATCATGCTGGAGGGAGAGATGAGGGAATTTAGCAGGTCTCACACTGGGAGAGATGGGGAAGTTAGCCGGTATCATGCTGGAGGAGAGATGAGGGAAGTTAGCAGGTCTCACGCTGGAGGGAGAGATGAGGGAAGTTAGCAGGTCTCACACTGGAGGGAGAGATGGGGAAGTTAGCAGGTATCATGCTGGAGGGAGAGATGAGGGAAGTTAGCAGGTCTCACGCTGGAGGGAGAGATGGGGAAGTTAGCAGGTCTCATGCTGGAGGGAGAGATGAGGGAAGTTAGCAGGTCTCACGCTGGAGGGAGAGATGAGGGAAGTTAGCAGGTCTCATGCTGGAGGAGAGATGAGGGAAGTTAGCAGGTCTCATGCTGGAGGGAGAGATGAGGGAAGTTAGCAGGTCTCATGCTGGAGGGAGAGATGAGGGAAGTTAGCAGGTCTCACGCTGGAGGGAGAGATGAGGGAAGTTAGCAGGTCTCACGCTGGAGGGAGAGATGAGGGAAGTTAGCAGGTCTCATGCTGGAGGGAGAGATGAGGGAAGTTAGCAGGTCTCACGCTGGAGGGAGAGATGAGGGAAGTTAGCAGGTCTCACGCTGGAGGGAGAGATGCAGAAAGTTAGCAGGTCTCATGCTGGAGGGAGAGATGAGGGAAGTAGTCTCCCTGAGTTACCTCGCTTCAAAGGGAGATAAGCAGACTATTACGGGTCTGGTTTCTAGGTAGTGATAGATATACTTTATGCACTCACAAATAGCATGCAGTACCATACTATAGGACAATGTTATAGGTGGATTGGACAAGTGTACATATGCATAACAATATCAAATTATGACTGTAACAATGAAGGAAATCCTCTAATATCTCTATGTGTACTGCATGTAAAATAGCCCTCCACTCACACCCAACATATAGATCTTCAAAGCTTTAGCTCCACAGATTTGTTTTTATCAAACACATTTCTTGTCATACCATGCATCTTGTTCTTGGCCAGATTGTAACTTATACTCAGCTTGTGGGTTGTCACTAATGTTGGTAAAACTTGTGACCCAACCCATCTGCTTCTTATAAATTATATGTTGCACTCATATAATATTCATTACATTTCATTTGTTGTACAACTAATGTGCAGTTTGTGTATATGTATGTTATTTGAAAAAATATGTTTAAACTAAACTAACTTATATTCAGACTGAGATCATGGTGTTATAAATATTTGCTAAATATGTTTTATTTGCAGGGACGTCAGAATGACACGGCCAAAGATTTCAAGCATGCCAAATCTCAGGGTATGAGAATTGTGTCTCCACATTGGCTTTATATGGTGAGTGATTGTATCTGTGTGGTTTATATGGTAAGTGATTGTATCTGTGTGGTTTATATGGTAAGTGATTGTATCTGTGTGGTTTATATGGTAAGTGATTGTAGCTGTGTGGTTTATATGGTAAGTGATTGTATCTGTGTGGTTTATATGGTAAGTGATTTATGTGGCAAGTGATTGTATCTAGTTTATACAAATTTTTTGAGCTCGATTGCGAAACAAGTTCTTTCAACTTATATTAATCACTCTCAAGACCTCATTCCTGATTGTATCTGTGTGATTTATATATACATTCAAGGAAACCCTAAAGAAGGTGGCATATGTGTCATATGGACACATCTCCAGTTAAATTATTATTTAAATAAACACATTTGCTAACCGTTTATTTTTATGCCTAGTAATACATCGGTCATAGAAACACACTAATTTATCTGACCAACAGCCTATCCTTTAATTGATTAAAATATAAATGCCTGAAAGTAACATTCAGGCAGCATACATTGCTTGCAACAGCGGTGGTAATGGATACATTAATCTGTGTTCGCAAACTATATTTCAGTGTAAAGAACAAAACTGCAAGGTGGACGAGAGCCTCTTTCCCCATACGTTCAACCCTAACCTTTCTCTGGTAAGTTTCCACATACGTTCAACCCTAACCTTTCTCTGGTAAGTTTCCCCATATGTTCAACCCTAACCTTTCTCTGGTAAGTTTCCACATACGTTCAACCCTAACCTTTCTCTGGTTTCCCCATACGTTCAACCCTAACCTTTCTCTGGTAAGTTTCCACATACGTTCAACCCTAACCTTTCTCTGGTAAGTTTCCCCATATGTTCAACCCTAACCTTTCTCTGGTAAGTTTCCACATACGTTCAACCCTAACCTTTCTCTGGTTAGTTTCCACATACTTTCAACCCTAACCTTTCTCTTGTAAGTTTCCCCATACGTTCAACCCTAACCTTTCTCTGGTAAGTTTCCCCATACGTTCAACCCTAACCTTTCTCTGGTAAGTTTCCCCATACGTTCAACCCTAACCTTTCTCTGGTAAGTTTCCACATACGTTCACCCTAACCTTCAACCCTAACCTTTCTCTGGTAAGTTTCCCCATACGTTCAACCCTAACCTTTCTCTGGTAAGTTTCCACATACGTTCAACCCTAACCTTTCTCTTGTAAGTTTCCATGTACGTTCAACCCTAACCTTTCTCTGGTAAGTTTCCCCATACGTTCAACCCTAACCTTTCGCTGGTAAGTTTCCCCATATGTTCAACCCTAACCTTTCTCTGGTAAGTTTCCCCATACATTCAACCCTAACCTTTCTCTGGTAAGTTTCCACATACGTTCAACCCTAACCTTTCTCTTGTAAGTTTCCACATACTTTCAACCCTAACCTTTCTCTTGTAAGTTTCCCCATACGTTCAACCCTAACCTTTCGCTGGTAAGTTTCCCCATATGTTCAACCCTAACCTTTCTCTGGTAAGTTTCCCCATACATTCAACCCTAACCTTTCTCTGGTAAGTTTCCACATACTTTCAACCCTAACCTTTCTCTGGTAAGTTTCCCCATACGTTTAACCCTAACCTTTCTCTGGTAAGTTTCCCCATACGTTCAACCCTAACCTTTCTCTGGTAAGTTTCCACATACGTTCAACCCTAACCTTTTTCTGGTAAGATTCCCCATACGTTCAACCCTAACCTTTCTCTGGTAAGTTTCCACATACGTTCAACCCTAACCTTTCTCTTGTAAGTTTCCCCATACGTTCAACCCTAACCTTTCTCTGGTAAGTTTCCACATACGTTCAACCCTAACCTTTCTCTTGTAAGTTTCCATGTACATTCAACCCTAACCTTTCTCCGGTAAGTTTCCCCATACGTTCAACCCTAACCTTTCTCTGGTAAGTTTCCCCATACGTTCAACCCTAACCTTTTTCTGATAAGTTTCCCCATACGTTCAACCCTAACCTTTCTCTGGTAAGTTTCCACATACGTTCAACCCTAACCTTTCTCTGGTAAGTTTCCCCATACGTTCAACCCTAACCTTTCTCTGGTAAGTTTCCATGTACTTTCAACCCTAACCTTTCTCTGGTAAGTTTCCCCATACGTTCAACCCTAACCTTTCTCTTGTAAGTTTCCATGTACGTTCAACCCTAACCTTTCTCTGGTAAGTTTCCCCATACTTTCAACCCTAACCCTTCTCTGGTAAGTTTCCACATACGTTCAACCCTAACCTTTCTCTGGTAAGTTTCCCCATACGTTCAACCCTAACCTTTCTCTTGTAAGTTTCCATGTACTTTCAACCCTAACCTTTCTCTGGTAAGTTTCCCCATACGTTCAACCCTAACCTTTCTCTGGTAAGTTTCCCCATACGTTCAACCCTAACCTTTCTCTGGTAAGTTTCCCCATACGTTCAACCCTAACCTTTCTCTGGTAAGTTTCACAATAGGTTCAACCCTAATCTTTCTCTGGTAAGTTTCCACATATACGTTCAACCCTAACCTTTCTCTGGTAAGTTTCACAATAGGTTCAACCCTAACCTTTCTCTGGTAAGTTTCCACATGCGTTCAACCCTAACCTTTCTCTGGTAAGTTTCACAATAGGTTCAACCCTAACCTTTCTCTGGTAAGTTTCCACATACGTTCAACCCTAACCTTTCTCTGGTTAGTTTCCACATACGTTCAACCCTAACCTTTCTCTGGTAAGTTTCCACATACGTTCAACCCTAATCTTTCTCTGGTAAGTTTCCCCATACGTTCAACCCTAACCTTTCTCTGGTAAGTTTCCACATACGTTCAACCCTAACCTTTCTCTGGTAAGTTTCCACATACGTTCAACCCTAACCTTTCTCTGGTTAGTTTCCACATACGTTCAACCCTAACCTTTCTCTGGTAAGTTTCCACATACATTCAACCCTAACCTTTCTCTGGTTAGTTTCCACATACATTCATCCCTAACCTTTCTCTGGTAAATTTCTCTATATGGTCAACTGCAATCTTTCGCTTGTAAGTTGTCCTATGCATTCAGTTCAAATCTTTCTCCAGCAATACACCAAAATGTTGAACCAAATCTTTCTCTTGATTGTATGTGTAAGCAATGCAAAGCACAACTTAAAAGAAACAGTGAGGTTTTATGACATAGGTAATCAACCCATTCTTTGTATTCAATTTCTGCTCAGGTTGTAAGTTTTTGTTTTATTTTTACAAGATATAGTTTGTTTTTATTTTATAATACGTTTTATTCAGTCTGTTGTATCAACGAGACGGACACCTTCGAGAACTCCCCGGAGTTCACGTCGACCGGCCCGCACCAACAGTAATACGGACAACCTTCCCATAATTGCCATTGAATCAATCGTCATACAAGAAGCTGAAAGTAGGGATACAGGAGAAGCAAGGGTCAATGCAGAACCACTTAAAGGTGTGGTAGATCTAAAAAGTCCTGCAAGAAGTTCATCCGATGATGATCCGACAAGGGTAAGTCGTGCTTCTCAAGTTTAAATGCTAAATTATGTGTGAATGAATTGGGTATGAACATTCCACTTAGAGAAAAGACATGTAGAGACGAAATGCCCATTAAATATCTGTTGAGCGGCAGGTGGTCGCATCCTTGTGGTTCACTTGGACCGGTGCTGCTATTGTTAAATCAGTTTCTCAGGTCTGGAAAGTAAATTACAGATCCAGGTCTGGTTTATATTCTGACAAGAGATGTTTTAACATCCAGCAACGTGTCCTATCTAACACAAGGTTAAAGAAATTTGCCTTCAGATAGATGTACTCAAATTTCTCAACCATTTTATCAATGAAATTCTGTAGAAGTCGTGGTAGTGCATTTTTATCTTCAGGTGCAAAAAGCCCGAAGTTCGAGCCCCGCTGGTGCCATTATGATTGTGCCCTTATGCAAGGCATTTAAATTTCACTTTGCCTCTTCTCTCTCCCTCGGGGCGATGGATTCCATCAGGAATGAGGTCTCGAGAGTGATTAATAAAAGTTGTAAGAACTTGTTTCGCAATCGAGCTAAATAAATTTGCATGTATAATTTAAAAAAATGAAATTCTGTTGTCTGTGTGCTGCCCATTTCATGCAGTTTGACAGGTTGATGTGGATTATATGTTGTGTAAATTAGTGCATATACTTTTTGGTTGAGCTACCACCACTTCCAATCTAATCACTTCCTCACCACTGCGGGTCCAAGCCAAACTGATGTTAGATTCTTGCATGTATGCATGTGAGGCATCTATCCAGTTGACTATTGGAAGGTTGGTGGATCTACCTGGTATCTGCTTGTGACTGATGTAATGCTGGGCAGGAGGAGGGAAGTATGATCTCTGTAATGCGTCAAATACAAACTGGATTATTAACTAATGTTGTTAATATAAAGGTTGTGTGTGATGTTCTGCCTTATAAGTGAGTTAAAATCAAGCTTGAGTCAAAGCAAAATCTTCAAAGTTATTAATATAATGCTTGCAATGGCAGGGATCATTCTAGAGGGCGATGTGGGCGAAATAGTCGCCCTAGGGACCCTGACTTCGCCCTCTGGGGGCCACACTTCTCCCTTAAAAAAAACTTTTTTTTGTTTTTACGATTTTCAAACACAATTTTGTCACACGCTTTCTCACTTCTCCCAAAAATTCTGAACTAGAATGAACCCTGCAATGGTGTCCGTTTTTCACATTATTCGTCTTGTAGCTGTCTAAGTAAATATGGTGATTTAACTAACACGTTGCTACATGTTGAAGGTGGCAGATGTAGAGACCTGTGGATCGTTGGAGATGAGAGAAGTGCTGTCGAAGCAGCTTCAAGATGTCATGTCCAAGTAAGTACACGGTCTGAGGTCCTGAAACATTGACCAATTACCAACAGGTTTGATTGACTGTGTTCTCAGCTGCCACCAATCCAAGAGATTGGGACAGAGTGTAAGAATAGTACAATGATATGATTGGCTGCCTTTAAGGCTTACTCTTAGCTGCCACCAATCTAAGAGATTGGGACAGAGTGTAAGAATAGTACAATGATATGATTGGCTGCCTTTAAGGCTTACTCTTAGCTGCCACCAATCTAAGAGATTGGGACAGAGTGTAAGAATAGTACAATGATATGATTGGCTGCCTTTAAGGCTTACTCTTAGCTGCCACCAATCTAAGAGATTGGGGACAGAGTGTGAGAATAGTACAATGATATGATTGGCTGCCTTTAAGGCTTACTCTTAGCTGCCACCAATCTAAGAGATTGGGACAGAGTGTAAGAATAGTACAATGATATGATTGGCTGCCTTTAAGGCTTACTCTTAGCTGCCACCAATCTAAGAGATTGGGACAGAGTGTAAGAATAGTACAATGATATGATTGGCTGCCTTTAAGGCTTATTCTTAGCTGCCACCAATCTAAGAGATTGGGGACAGAGTGTGAGAATAGTACAATGATATGATTGGCTGCCTTTAAGGCTTATTCTTAGCTGCCACCAATCTAAGAGATTGGGACAGTGTGAGAATAGTACAATGATATGATTGGCTGCCTTTAAGGCTTATTCTTAGCTGCCACCAATCTAAGAGATTGGGGACAGAGTGTGAGAATAGTACAATGATATGATTGGCTGCCTTTAAGGCTTATTCTTAGCTGCCACCAATCTAAGAGATTGGGACAGTGTGAGAATAGTACAATGATATGATTGGCTGCCTTTAAGGCTTATTCTTAGCTGCCACCAATCTAAGAGATTGGGGACAGAGTGTGAGAATAGTACAATGATATGATTGGCTGCCTTTAAGGCTTATTCTTAGCTGCCACCAATCTAAGAGATTGGGACAGTGTGAGAATAGTACAATGATATGATTGGCTGCCTTTAAGGCTTATTCTTAGCTGCCACCAATCTAAGAGATTGGGGACAGAGTGTGAGAATAGTACAATGATATGATTGGCTGCCTTTAAGGCTTATTCTTAGCTGCCACCAATCTAAGAGATTGGGACAGAGTGTAAGATCCTTGAGATTTCACGGTCAAAAACAAGCTTAGTAAGTGGGCTAGTAATTTTTAGTGAATAAAATAACAACTTTATTGAATGTAATAGCATTTTTAGAGACCAGAGAATCGTAGTAGTTTATCTGGATTATGATCCGGTGCTTACAATTATAATGTATATACAAATTTAGTCAATTTCAACTTTTATTTTGTAAATATGTATCCATACAGGGAGGTAATTACAAATTTTTGCAAACATTCGTTTATTTGTTGGTATGTCTTCATAATTTAGCTTAAAATGCATTCTGTATACATTATTATTGAAAAATGGCAATATTAGACTGTTTTTACAATTCTAGTCGTCCACCCCTATCATTGTGTCTGGACTTTCTAAGTTTGGGGCAGATACCACCAGTAAATAACATAGTGAAGATTAGAGTTGTAAAAATCTAGTGAAAAACAATTTATTCCAGTCTGTTATAACGGTCTATTGTGCTGGTCTATTGTACGATCTATTGTACCAGACTATCATATCAGTCTAGTGATCTATTGTACCAGTCTATTGTACCGGTCTATTATACGGTCTGTTGTACCAGTCTATTGTACCGGTCTGTTGTAACGGTCTGTTGTACCGGTCTGTTGTACCGGTCTGTTGTACCGGACTGCTGTACCGGTCTGTTGTACCGATCTGTTGTATTGGTCTGCTGTACCGGTCTGGTGTACCGGTCTGTTGTACCGGACTGTTGTACCGGTCTGTTGTACTGGTCTGTTGTACTGGTCTGTTGTACCGGACTGTTGTACCGGACTGTTGTACCTGTCTGTTGTACTTGACTGTTGTACCGGACTGTTGTACCGGTCTGTTGTACCGGTCTGTTGTACTTGACTGTTGTACCGGACTGTTGTACCGGTCTGTTGTACCGGTCTGTTGTACTGGTCTGTTGTACCAGTCTGCTGTACCGGTCTGCTGTACCAGTCTGCTGTACCAGTCTGCTATACCGTAACCGGACTGTTGTTCTGGTCTGCTGTACCAGTCTGCTGTACCTGTCTGTTCTACCAGACTGTTGTACCGGACTGTTGTACCAGTCTGTTCTACCGGAACTGGACTGTTGTTCTGGTCTGCTGTACCAGTCTGCTGTACCGGTCTGTTCTACCGGACTGTTGTACGGATCTGTTCTACCGGACTGTTGTACCTGTCTGGTGTACCGGTCTGCTGTACCAGTCTGCTGTACTAGTCTGCTGTACCGGTCTGTTGTACCGGACTGTTGTACCAGTCTGCTGTACCGGACTGTTGTACCGGACTGTTGTACCGGACTGTTGTACCGGTCTGTTGTACCGGACTGCTGTACCAGTCTGTTGTACCGATCTGTTGTATTGGTCTGCTGTACCGGTCTGGTGTACCAGTCTGCTGTACCGGTCTGTTGTACCGGACTGTTGTACCAGTCTGCTGTACCAGTCTGCTGTACCGGACTGTTGTACCAGTCTGTTGTACCGGTCTGCTGTACCAGTCTGCTGTACCGGTCTGTTGTACCGGACTGTTGTACCAGTCTGCTGTACCGGACTGTTGTACCGGACTGTTGTACCGGTCTGTTGTACCAGTCTGCTGTACCAGTCTGTTCTACCGGACTGTTGTACCTGTCTGGTGTACCGGTCTGCTGTACCAGTCTGCTGTACTAGTCTGCTGTACCGGTCTGTTGTACCGGACTGTTGTACCAGTCTGCTGTACCGGACTGTTGTACCGGACTGTTGTACCAGTCTGTTGTACCGGTCTGTTGTACCGGACTGCTGTACCAGTCTGTTGTACCGATCTGTTGTATTGGTCTGCTGTACCGGTCTGGTGTACCGGACTGTTGTACCGGTCTGTTGTACCGGACTGTTGTACCGGACTGTTGTACTGGTCTGTTGTACCGGTCTGTTGTACCGGCCTGTTGTACCGGACTGTTGTACCGGACTGTTGTACCTGTCTGTTGTACTTGACTGTTGTACCGGACTGTTGTACCGGACTGTTGTACCGGACTGCTGTACCGGTCTGTTATACCGGACTGCTGTACCGGTCTGTTGTACCGATCTGTTGTATTGGTCTGCTGTACCGGTCTGTTGTACCGGTCTGTTGTACCGGTCTGTTGTACCGGTCTGCTGTACCGGTCTGCTGTACCGGTCTGTTGTACCGGACTGTTGTACCAGTCTGCTGTACCGGACTGTTGTACTGGACTGTTGTACCAGTCTGTTGTACCGGTCTGCTGTACCAGTCTGTTCTACCGGAACTGGACTGTTGTTCTGGTCTGCTGTACCAGTCTGCTGTACCGGTCTGTTCTACCGGACTGTTGTACCGGACTGCTGTACCGGTCTGTTGTACCGGACTGTTGTACCTGTCTGGTGTACCGGTCTGCTGTACCAGTCTGCTGTACCAGTCTGTTGTACCGGACTGTTGTACCAGTCTGCTGTACCGGACTGTTGTACCGGACTGTTGTACCAGTCTGTTGTACCGGTCTGTTGTATTGGTCTGCTGTACCGGTCTGGTGTACCGGTCTGTTGTACCGGTCTGTTGTACCGGACTGTTGTACCGGTTTGTTGTACCGGATTGTTGTACCGGACTGTTGTACCGGACTGTTGTACCTGTCTGTTGTACTTGACTGTTGTACCGGACTGTTGTACCGGTCTGTTGTACCGGACTGTTGTACTGGTCTGTTGTACCGGTCTGTTGTACTGGTCTGTTGTACCGGTCTGCTGTACCGGTCTGCTGTACCGGAACCGGACTGTTGTTCTGGTCTGCTGTACCAGTCTGCTGTACCGGTCTGTTCTACCGGACTGTTGTACGGATCTGTTGTACCGGACTGCTGTACCGGACTGCTGTACTGGTCTGTTGTACCGGACTGTTGTACCTGTCTGGTGTACCGGTCTGCTGTACCGGTCTGCTGTACCAGTCTGCTGTACCGGACTGTTGTACCAGTCTGCTGTACCAGTCTGCTGTACCGGACTGTTGTACCAGTCTGTTGTACCGGTCTGCTGTACCAGTCTGCTGTACCGGTCTGTTGTACCGGACTGCTGTACCGGACTGTTGTATCGGACTGTTGTACCGGTCTGTTGTACCAGTCTGCTGTACCAGTCTGTTGTATTGGTCTGCTGTACCGGTCTGGTGTACCGGACTGTTGTACCGGTCTGTTGTACCGGTCTGTTGTACCGGACTGTTGTACCGGTTTGTTGTACCGGACTGTTGTACCGGACTGTTGTACCGGACTGTTGTACCTGTCTGTTGTACTTGACTGTTGTACCGGACTGTTGTACCGGTCTGTTGTACCGGTCTGTTGTACTGGTCTGTTGTACCGGTCTGCTGTACCGGTCTGCTGTACCGGAACCGGACTGTTGTTCTGGTCTGCTGTACCAGTCTGCTGTACCGGTCTGTTCTACCGGACTGTTGTACGGATCTGTTGTACCGGACTGCTGTACCGGACTGCTGTACCGGTCTGTTGTACCGGACTGTTGTACCTGTCTGGTGTACCGGTCTGCTGTACCGGTCTGCTGTACCAGTCTGCTGTACCGGACTGTTGTACCAGTCTGCTGTACCAGTCTGCTGTACCGGACTGTTGTACCAGTCTGTTGTACCGGTCTGCTGTACCAGTCTGCTGTACCGGTCTGTTGTACCGGACTGCTGTACCGGACTGTTGTATCGGACTGTTGTACCGGTCTGTTGTACCAGTCTGCTGTACCAGTCTGCTGTACCAGTCTGTTCTACCGGAACCGGACTGTTGTTCTGGTCTGCTGTACCAGTCTGCTGTACCGGTCTGTTCTACCGGACTGTTGTACGGATCTGCTGTACCGGACTGCTGTACTGGACTGTTGTACCGGACTGCTGTACCGGACTGCTGTACCAGACTGCTGTACCGGTCTGTTGTACCGGACTGTTGTACCAGTCTGCTGTACCGGTCTATTGTACTGATCTGTTGTACCGGTCTGTAATGCAGTAATGAATACCTGTATTTCATTGCAGGGGAAAGAAAAGAAGAAAAAGCAAGAAATTAAATTGTAAGTTCATATAGAAGCTCTGGACAGCCATACACACATTGTACCACTTTGTTACCTTTTGCTCAAACTACTATAAAACACTATTTGTTCGCGAGCATTTATTTGTCTCTACATTTCGCGATCTGAGTTTACAGCTAATTCATGATTCCCGTGAATAATAACGTGTCCGAATGTAGAGTTATATCAAAATGTTGAAAGTCAATACAATTACCGATGTATATAAACATTCACCTTTATTGTTTATGTGCAAGTTTTGTAATATACAGAGCTCCAGTTAACGTATTGGCGTAATAACGCATTAAGAATATAACAAAACACATTGAAATGAAAAATATGGCGTACAAAAACATATTAAAAAATCTGATACGCATACCGTTTGGATTCATGGCGAAATTGGCGGCGCACTTCTGTGCACTTATGCGCACTCCTGTGCGGCGGCCTCTATAGAATAGGATTTTATTTTGCGCTTGTAGGGGGAGTTGTTGATAAACGTGTTATTACTAATGTTTTTATTTATCGTACGTTATCTTCATGAACAAAAATCATTGATCTCTTACGTACATTGTTAAAACGTCTATATACATGTACAATGTTCATGGTCAGGTTGTCGGTGGCAATATTCAGAAATCAGCATTGACTAAATTTTCAGGGGGTGAAAATACTATTTGAAATGTAGAAATCAGCATTGAATAAAATTTCAGGGGGTAAAATACTCTTTACGCAAAAAAGTTTATCTGGATAAAACAAAATCAATCTTGTTTTTCATAGTCTACTGTTTGGGAAAATGCATACTTGTACAAATAGCATCGTGACACCGATCAACAGAAAACAGTTGTGTTCCTTTGTTTAAGCCTATGTTTATACCGAGGTTACATTATGTATTCATGTACTATTAAATCGAGGCACTGGAAATGAGTGTATATGATACGGGCCTGGCTCCTGTACTGGCTCCTGTACGGGAGAATGACAATTTTCACAAATCTCGAAAGTCGATAAAACTGATAATGGAGGCTGTTGTGTGAACAGGTTGATTTGCACACCAATGAAATGAGCTCGTAATTAAAATCTATTGAAATAATTTTACTGTTGATCACCAATTACGCTGGTGTTGATTTTTAGAATGAACTCATGACAAGGATTTGCATCCATCTATGACTTACAGCCACAAATGATTATCATTAACCATTATTATTGTTATAAACTTACCTTGCAAAGTTGGTTATGTGAGCTGTGACTCAATACATGGTGTAGACTCGTGCCATTATCTCGAGTGTACTAATACAATACATGGTGTAGACTCGTGCCATTATCTCGAGTGTACTAATACAATACATGGTGTAGACTCGTGCCATTATCTCGAGTCTACTAATACAATACATGGTGTAGACTCGTGCCATTATCTCGAGTCTACTAATACAATACATGGTGTAGACTCGTGCCATTATCGTGAGTCTACTAATACAATACATGGTGTAGACTCGTGCCATTATCTCGAGTGTACTAATACAATACATGGTGTAGACTCGTGCCATTATCTCGAGTGTACTAATACAATACATGGTGTAAACTCGTGCCATTATCGCGAGTCTACTAATACAATACATGGTGTAGACTCGTGCCATTATCTCGAGTCTACTAATACAATACATGGTGTAGACTCGTGCCATTATCTCGAGTGTACTAATACAATACATGGTGTAGACTCGTGCCATTATCGCGAGTGTACTAATACAATACATGGTGTAGACTCGTGCCATTATCGCGAGTGTACTAATACAATACATGGTGTAGACTCGTGCCATTATCTCGAGTCTACTAATACAATACATGGTGTAGACTCGTGCCATTATCTCGAGTGTACTAATACAATACATGGTGTAGACTCGTGCCATTATCGCGAGTCTACTAATACAATACATGGTGTAGACTCGTGCCATTATCTCGAGTCTACTAATACAATACATGGTGTAGACTCGTGCCATTATCTCGAGTGTACTAATACAATACATGGTGTAGACTCGTGCCATTATCGCGAGTCTACTAATACAATACATGGTGTAGACTCGTGCCATTATCTCGAGTCTACTAATACAATACATGGTGTAGACTCGTGCCATTATCTCGAGTCTACTAATACAATACATGGTGTAGACTCGTGCCATTATCTCGAGTGTACTAATACAATACATGGTGTAGACTCGTGCCATTATCGCGAGTCTACTAATACAATACATGGTGTAGACTCGTGCCATTATCTCGAGTGTACTAATACAATACATGGTGTAGACTCGTGCCATTATCTCGAGTCTACTAATACAATACATGGTGTAGACTCGTGCCATTATCTCGAGTCTACTAATACAATACATGGTGTAGACTCGTGCCATTATCTCGAGTCTACTAATACAATACATGGTGTAGACTCGTGCCATTATCTCGAGTCTACTAATACAATACATGGTGTAGACTCGTGCCATTATCGCGAGTCTACTAATACAATACATGGTGTAGACTCGTGCCATTATCTCGAGTCTACTAATACAATACATGGTGTAGACTCGTGCCATTATCACGAGTGTACTAATACAATACATGGTGTAGACTCGTGCCATTATCTCGAGTGTACTAATACAATACATGGTGTAGACTCGTGCCATTATCTCGAGTCTACTAATACAATACATGGTGTAGACTCGTGCCATTATCTCGAGTCTACTAATACAATACATGGTGTAGACTCGTGCCATTATCTCGAGTCTACTAATACAATACATGGTGTAGACTCGTGCCATTATCTCGAGTCTACTAATACAATACATGGTGTAGACTCGTGCCATTATCTCGAGTCTACTAATACAATACATGGTGTAGACTCGTGCCATTATCTCGAGTCTACTAATACAATACATGGTGTAGACTCGTGCCATTATCTCGAGTCTACTAATACAATACATGGTGTAGACTCGTGCCATTATCTCGAGTCTACTAATACAATACATGGTGTAGACTCGTGCCATTATCTCGAGTCTACTAATACAATACATGGTGTAGACTCGTGCCATTATCTCGAGTCTACTAATACAATACATGGTGTAGACTCGTGCCATTATCTCGAGTGTACTAATACAATACATGGTGTAAACTCGTGCCATTATCGCGAGTCTACTAATACAATACATGGTGTAGACTCGTGCCATTATCTCGAGTGTACTAATACAATACATGGTGTAGACTCGTGCCATTATCTCGAGTCTACTAATACAATACATGGTGTAGACTCGTGCCATTATCTCGAGTCTACTAATACAATACATGGTGTAGACTCGTGCCATTATCTCGAGTCTACTAATACAATACATGGTGTAGACTCGTGCCATTATCTCGAGTCTACTAATACAATACATGGTGTAGACTCGTGCCATTATCGCGAGTCTACTAATACAATACATGGTGTAGACTCGTGCCATTATCTCGAGTCTACTAATACAATACATGGTGTAGACTCGTGCCATTATCACGAGTGCAATACATGGTGTAACTCGCCATTATCCGAGTGTACTAATACAATACATGGTGTAGACTCGTGCCATTATCTCGAGTGTACTAATACAATACATGGTGTAGACTCGTGCCATTATCTCGAGTCTACTAATACAATACATGGTGTAGACTCGTGCCATTATCTCGAGTCTACTAATACAATACATGGTGTAGACTCGTGCCATTATCTCGAGTCTACTAATACAATACATGGTGTAGACTCGTGCCATTATCGCGAGTCTACTAATACAATACATGGTGTAGACTCGTGCCATTATCTCGAGTCTACTAATACAATACATGGTGTAGACTCGTGCCATTATCACGAGTGTACTAATACAATACATGGTGTAGACTCGTGCCATTATCTCGAGTGTACTAATACAATACATGGTGTAGACTCGTGCCATTATCTCGAGTGTACTAATACAATGATCACAGACTTCTAATGCAAATCTACTTCTGCATTTTATATTTCGCGATACATCACGGGATGTGCTAATTCAAAACTCCACAAATTAATTTAAAATGTTAGAAATCATGAATATCGCGAAATAAAGTGTTCACGAAAATATAGTGTTTTACAGTATTTTATGATTACCCATGTAGAGATTCTTTGAAAGAGTAATCGAGCAAGGCTGGGTAGTTAATTACTATCACATCTGTGCTTCCGGCCACAGAATTACTGAAGGTTGACTTGAAGTGAGAGAGCTATCCATCTTGCCTCTGATAGGTCAGTGGTTCTACGCATGACTGAAACAATGCCCAGAGGGCCACCTGGGGTCTAAGCGACTTATATCGGTGATATTTGTTTAGGACATCCATGAGGTGAGTTATTTATAAGTAAAATACTGGTTGACAAATAAGGCATATCAGACAAATACTCCTAACATTACTGCAGTAAGTATATATTAATGAAGTTTATGTGAAGTTCTGTGTATACGTGGAGCCTGCATGGCCGTGGAGCCTGCATGGCCGTGGAGCCTGCATGGCCGAGGAGCCTGCATGGCCGTGGAGCCTGCATGGCCGTGGAGCCTGCATGGCCGAGGAGCCTGCATGGCCGTGGAGCCTGCATGGCCGAGGAGCCTGCATGGCCGTGGAGCCTGCATGGCCGAGGAGCCTGGATGGCCGAGGAGCCTGCATGGCCGAGGAGCCTGCATGGCCAAGGAGCCTGCATGGCCGTGGAGCCTGCATGGCCGAGGAGCCTGCATGGCCGTGGAGCCTGCATGGCCGAGGAGCCTGCATGGCCGAGGAGCCTGCATGGCCGTGGAGCCTGCATGGCCGAGGAGCCTGCATGGCCGAGTTGTTATTGTTGATGGATATTTGATCAGATGTTTGTTATGAAAGGGAATTCACTAGAAATATAATTTAAAGTGAAACATATATTTGATAACTGATAACGTAAATGCCCTTCAGCCATTCCATCACTTCAAGTGAAATTTTGCATGTAGACCGCCGCCCATATTCTGTACAGATTTGGTTTCTATGGTATTCTTGTTTTGTTTCCAGGTAGTGGGCAAGTTGGAACACCTGATGAACCATCCACCTCCAGGCAAACACGGAGAACACAAGGTGAGTAGTACAGTGAAACATGGAGAACACAAGGTGAGTAGTGCAGTGAAACATGGAGAACACAAGATAAATAGTGCAGTGAAACATGGAGAACACAAGGTGAGTAGTACAGTGAAACATGGAGAACACCAGGTAAGTAGTGCAATGAAACATGGAGAACACAAGGTAAGTAGTGCAGTGAAACATGGAGAACATATGGTAAATAGTACAGTGAAACATGGAGAACACAAGGTGAGTAGTGCAGTGAAACATGGAGAACACAAGGTAAATAGTGCAGTGAAACATGGAGAACACAAGGTAAGTAGTACAGTGAAACATGGAGAACACAAGGTGAGTAGTACAGTGAAACATGGAGAACACAAGGTAAGTAGTGCAGTGAAACATGGAGAACACAAGGTAAGTAGTACAGTGAAACATGGCGAACACAAGGTGAGTAGTGCAGTGAAACATGGAGAACACAAGGTAAGTAGTACAATGAAACATGGAGAACACAAGGTAAGTAGTGCAGTGAAACATGGAGAACACAAGGTAAGTAGTGCAGTGAAACATGGAGAACACAAGGTAAATAGTGCAGTGAAACATGGAGAACACAAGGTGAGTAGTACAATGAAACATGGAGAACACAAGGTGAGTAGTACAGTGAAACATGGAGAACACAAGGTAAGTAGTGCAGTGAAACATGGAGAACACAAGGTGAGTAGTGCAGTGAAACATGGAGAACACAAGGTGAGTAGTGCAGTGAAACATGGAGAACACAAAGTAAATAGTGCAATGAAACATGGAGAACATAAGGTAAGTAGTGCAGTGAAACATGGAGAACACAAGGTAAGTAGTGCAGTGAAACATGGAGAACACAAGGTAAGTAGTGCAATGAAACATGGAGAACACAAGGTGAGTAGTACAGTGAAACATGGAGAACACAAGGTGAGTAGTGCAGTGAAACATGGAGAACACAAGGTGAGTAGTGCAGTGAAACATGGAGAACACAAGGTAAGTAGTACAGTGAAACATGGAGAACACAAGGTGAGTAGTACAGTGAAACATGGAGAACACAAGGTAAGTAGTGCAGTGAAACATGGAGAACACAAGGTGAGTAGTGCAGTGAAACATGGAGAACACAAGGTAAGTAGTGCAGTGAAACATGGAGAACACAAGGTGAGTAGTACAGTGAAACATGGAGAACACAAGTTAAGTAGTGCAGTGAAACATGGAGAACACAAGGTAAGTAGTGCAGTGAAACATGGATAACACAAGGTAAGTAGTACAGTGAAACATGGAGAACACAAGGTAAGTAGTGCAGTGAAACATGGAGAACACAAGGTGAGTAGTGCAGTGAAACATGCAGAACATAAGGTAAGTAGTGCAATGAAACATGGAGAACACAAGGTTAGTAGTACAGTGAAACATGGAGAACACAAGGTAAGTAGTGCAGTGAAACATGGAGAACACAAGGTGAGTAGTGCAGTGAAACATGGAGAACACAAGGTAAGTAGTGCAGTGAAACATGGAGAACACAAGATGAGTAGTACAGTGAAACATGGAGAACACAAGGTAAGTAGTGCAGTGAAACATGGAGAACACAAGGTGAGTAGTACAGTGAAACATGGAGAACACAAGGTAAGTAGTGCAATGAAACATGGAGAACACAAGGTAAGTAGTGCAATGAAACATGGAGAACACAAGGTAAGTAGTGCAGTGAAACATGGAGAACACAAGGTAAGTAGTGCAGTGAAACATGGAGAACACAAGGTAAGTAGTGCAGTGAAACATGGAGAACACAAGGTAAGTAGTGCAATGAAACATGGAGAACACAAGGTAAATAGTACAGTGAAACATGGAGAACACAAGGTAAGTAGTGCAATGAAACATGGAGAACACAAGGTAAATAGTACAGTGAAACATGGAGAACACAAGGTAAGTAGTGCAATGAAACATGGAGAACACAAGGTGAGTAGTGCAGTGAAACATGGGTATGTATACTTATTTATGTCTGTTTCAGAAGAATAAATAAAACTACTGGTAATCTACAAATTTATCCTAATCCTATCAAATGAAATAAGCATTCATAAAGGGAGGTAATTTACAAATAACAATTTCACATAAATGGACGACAGATCTTCAAAATTTTACTTAAAATCTGAATAAATTATTATTGAAAATGGCAATACATGTGACAGTGATCATTATGTCTGCTTAGAATATATCTCGGTGTACAGCTGTTGATGTGAATTTAAAAACCCTAAAACAGCACATTTAAGTAAACAAATACAGCACATTTAAGTAAACAGATACAGCACATTTAAGTAAACAAATACAGCACATTTAAGTAAACAAATACAGCACATTTATGTAAACAAATAATGGGCTTTACGGTAAATGCTGTAAACTAACATACATAGATATGTAGACTGTGTCTGTATGTTCTCTTATAGGATATATATTCTTTAATCTGCGCCAACAAGAGTGATTAATATATAAACGTGTTTTGCAATCTTTGTAGAATAAATAAACGTTATGCTTTATTTATTATAGAAAATGTACAGAAAATTTCAAGCACAAGGGGTTCTCGCAGCATGACTGATGGTAAGTTTAATGTGTCTGTCGCACAAATATAAATATAGGTAATTTATACATTTTATGTATGTTTAATCTGTTGATATCCTATTAGGGCAATGCATCTTCACCTGTTAGAGGCCACCTGTCAACAGAGACCACCTGTCAACACAGAGACCACCTGTCAACACAGAGACCACCTGTCAACACAGAGACCACCTGTCAACAGAGACCACCTGTCAACAGAGACCACCTGTCAACAGAGACCACCTGTCAACAGAGACCACCTGTCAACAGAGACCACCTGTCAACAGAGGCCACCTGTCAACAGAGACCACCTGTCAACAGAGACCACCTGCCGACAGAGACCACCTGTCAACAGAGACCACCTGTCAACAGAGACCACCTGTCAACAGAGACCACCTGTCAACAGAGACCACTGTTCACAATAGTGATTAACAGATTAACTATCATGCCCATAAAACGATTGCCGATTATTTAGATCAGCAGATTCCGATTGTAGATAGCCAATCAGTAGAGTCCGATTGTAGATAACCAATCAGCAGATTCCAATTGTAGATAGCCAATCAGCAGATTCCAATTGTAGATAGCCAATCAACAGGTTCTGATTGTAGATAGCCAATCAGCAGATTCCGATTGTAGATAGCCAATCAGCAGATTCCAATCATAGATAGCCAATCAGCATATTCCGATTGTAGATAGCCAATCAGCAGATTCTGATTGTAGATAGCCAATCAGCAGATTCCGATTGTAGATAGCCAATCAGCAGATTCCGATTGTAGATAGCCAATCAGCAAATTCCGATTGTAGATAGCCAATCAGCAGATTCCGATTGTAGATAGCCACTCAGCAGATTCCGATTGTAGATGAGAACTTGCCGACTTTCTACAATGCCTATGACCGCATGTTTAAATTACATAACAGGGTCACAGCTCTGAGATGCTGACATCAAGTATGATTGCCGCATGTCGAAATGATGTACCACGGAAAATGCAGAATTGGCAGTTCTGTTTGTAGCGTTTATGCAACATTTTTAGTTGTAGTTATTACTCTATGACAACAATTAACAATGGCGGAATGGCTTGTGTGTAGTCAATTAACAATGGCGTGTGAGTAGTCAATTAACAATGGCGGAATGGCGTGTGTGTAGTCAATTAACAATGGCGTGTGAGTAGTCAAGTAACAATGGCGGAATGGCTTGTGTGTAGTCAATTAACAATGGCGTGTGAGTAGTCAATTAACAATGGCGGAATGGCGTGTGAGTAGTCAATTAACAATGGCGGAACGGCGTGTGCGTAGTCAATTAACAATGGCAGAACGGCGTGTGCGTAGTCAATTAACAATGGCTGAACGGCATGTGCGTAGTGAATTAACAATGGCAGAACGGCGTGTGCGTAATCAGTTAACAATGGCAGAACAGCGTGTGCGGAGTAAATTAACAATGGCGGAACGGCGTGTGCATAATCAGTTAACAATGGCAGAACGGCGTGTGCATAGTAAATTAACAATGGCGGAACGGCGTGTGCATAATCAGTTAACAATGGCAGAACGGCGTGTGCGTAGTAAATTAACAATGGCGGAACGGCGTGTGCATAATCAGTTAACAATGGCAGAACGGCGTGTGCGTAGTAAATTAACAATGGCGGAACGGCGTGTGCGTAGTAAATTAACAATGGCAGAACGGCGTGTACGTAGTAAATTAACAATGGCAGAACGGCGTGTGCGTAGTAAATTAACAATGGCAGAACGGCGTGTGCGTAGTAAATTAACAATGGCGGAACGGCGTGTGCGTAGTAAATTAACAATGGCAGAACGGCGTGTATGTAGTAAATTAACAATGGCAGAACGGCGTGTGCGTAGTAAATTAACAATGGCAGAACGCTGTGTGCGTAGTAAATTAACAATGGCAGAACGGCATATGCGTAGTCAATTAACAATTGCGTAATGGCGTATGCGTATTAAATTAACACTGGCGGAACGGCGTAGGAGTAATAAATAATGAGAGTTTTTCTTAGTCTTAGTATGTAAATTGACAGAATATATTATACAAACAGGTATTATTTTCCACCTAACAATCGGAGAAACCGATGTTCTAACCGTCATAGTCGACCTGTCCATGACAATTGGCTGATTGTGATTGCCCGTTCAGTTATTTGGTTAATCACTAGTTAAGTGAAACATGGAGGCAATTTCATTGGGTTAGCTTTGCATATTTTTGTCTCTGGCTGATATTTATTTGTGCATATCTATAGAACAATCTGAGGAGAAGAATGCATGTGATGTTACCCCATCCCAGCCTGTCCACGTTAGCTGGGACGATCCTATGAGCAGGTAACTATGAATTATAGAAGTCCTATAGGTTATATATTTCGTGAGCAAGGTTAGCCAGCCAATACTGAGCAAGGATGCTATGTCTGTGTGGTGTATTATGCCTGAAATCTCTCATCCAACACTCGTATATTGGACCACAAGCACACAGTATTGTGTTCTCCAGTCATGAGAAAGACATTCTGTTAATCAATGATTTAGTGTCCATCAATTATTATTTAGCCAGCCACATGATAGAAATCACTAATATTGTAAGCGTTTATGTAATTATGTTGCATATGTAATATTTACCGCACTGACTACAACCTCACTGTGGAGAGAGATCTACACAAGTATTGTATGCATCTTAATTATGTCAGCACATGACTACAACCTTATTGTGGAGAGCGACCTACACAAGTAGTGTATGCATCTTAATTATGTCAGCACATGACTACAACCTTATTGTGGATAGAGATCTACACACGTAGTGTATGCATCTTAATTATGTCAGCACATGACTACAACCTTATTGTGGAGAGAGATCTACACACGTAGTGTATGCATCTTAATTATGTCAGCACATTGCAAATGGCAATTCGTTCAGCTTTTGAAGGTCAATGGTTATATTCAGGTGCCTGCTATATTCTCTGCTTGAACTATTATACCAGAGGGATATCTACAGTCTTCCTCCACCAATACAAACTGAAATGTCACCATAATCACCAACCCAAAAACAAACAATAACAGATCTCTGGAATTAACTTGTCTAAAACAGACATTAGTACATGTATAATCTATTTATTCTGCGAGTACGAAGCCAAACTCATATTAATCGCTCTAGTTGGTGGGAATGAAAGCATATATGTTGTCATTTGTGTGGGAGGAAACCGGAATACACTGAGAAAACCCACCTGTCAGATCTGTCGACATCTGTACCATCTCTCATACTTCCCAGTCCGAGGATTCAACCTGGTTTGCATTGATGGGAAGCGAGCATGCTAATCAGACAGCCGCAAATTAAACATTGAAACATGTTTCAGACTTGAACAAGCCAAGTTGGCTCATAAACTTGAGCGTGCCAACAGCCCAACTCAGGAAGTGGGTGGCATGTATGACCTTGACCCTGAAGACGCGCAGTATTCTGAATGTGACGGGGAAGGCGAGGTTCTGGTACCTCAATTCGGGGAACAGCAACAGGCAAGCTTGTTATTAGTGTTTTGTGGTCCTATGTTTAGAATGAAAACAGACTATATATAGAAAAATCCCTCTATCCCCATTTGGAGATCCCCATCCCACCTCATACATGTTCCCGGATCGGGTGTCACAACCACCGTCTCTGACCTGATGACCCCCCCCATACCATCTCTCATACTGTCATACCAACCTGTCGATCTGGTGACCCCCATACCATCTCGCACACACTCCCTCAGCCAGTTGTCATACCAACCTGTTGATCTGGTGACCCCCATACCATCTCGCACACACTCCCCCAGCCAGTTGTCATACCAAGCTGTTGATCTGGTGACCCCCATACCATCTCGCACACTCCCCCAGCCAGTTGTCATACCAAGCTGTTGATCTGGTGACCCCCATACCATCTCGCACACACTCCCCCAGCCAGTTGTCATACCAAGCTGTTGATCTGGTGACCCCCATACCATCTTGCACACTCCCCCGCCAGTTGTCATACCAAGCTGTTGATCTGGTGACCCCCATACCATCTCACACACTCCCTCAACCAGTTGTCATACCAACCTGTCGATCTGGTGACCCCCATACCATCTCGCACACACTCCCTCAACCAGTTGTCATACCAACCTGTCGATCTGGTGACCCCCATACCATCTCGCACACACTCCCTCAGCCAGTTGTCATACCAACCTGTTGATCTGGTGACCCCCATACCATCTCTCACACTCCCTCAGCCAGTTGTCATACCAACCTGTTGATCTGGTGACCCCCATACCATCTCGCACACACTCCCTAGCCAGTTGTCATACCAACCTGTTGATCTGGTGACCCCCATACCATCTCTCACACTCCCTCAGCCAGTTGTCATACCAACCTGTTGATCTGGTGACCCCCATACCATCTCTCACACTCCCTCAGCCAGTTGTCATACCAACCTGTTGATCTGGTGACCCCCATACCATCTCTCACACTCCCTCAGCCAGTTGTCATACCAACCTGTTGATCTGGTGACCCCCATACCATCTCTCACACTCCCTCAGCCAGTTGTCATACCAACCTGTTGATCTGGTGACCCCCATACCATCTCTCACACTCCCTCAGCCAGTTGTCATACCAACCTGTTGATCTGATGACCCCCATACCATCTCTCACACTCCCCAGCCAGTTGTCATACCAACCTGTTGATCTGGTGACCCCCATACCATCTCTCACACTCCCTCAGCCAGTTGTCATACCAACCTGTTGATCTGGTGACCCCCATACCATCTCTCACACTCCCTCAGCCAGTTGTCATACCAACCTGTTGATCTGGTGACCCCCATACCATCTCTCACACTCCCTCAGCCAGTTGTCATACCAACCTGTTGATCTGGTGACCCCCATACCATCTCGCACACACTCCCTCAACCAGTTGTCATACCAACCTGTTGATCTGGTGACCCCCATACCATCTCGCACACACTCCCTCAGCCAGTTGTCATACCAACCTGTTGATCTGGTGACCCCCATACCATCTCTCACACTCCCTCAGCCAGTTGTCATACCAACCTGTTGATCTGGTGACCCCCATACCATCTCTCACACTCCCTCAGCCAGTTGTCATACCAACCTGTTGATCTGGTGACCCCCATACCATCTCTCACACTCCCTCAGCCAGTTGTCATACCAACCTGTTGATCTGGTGACCCCCATACCATCTCACACACTCCCTCAACCAGTTGTCATACCAACCTGTGATCTGGTGACCCCCATACCATCTCCACACACTCCCTCAACCAGTTGTCATACCAACCTGTTGATCTGGTGACCCCCATACCATCTCGCACACACTCCCTCAGCCAGTTGTCATACCAACCTGTTGATCTGGTGACCCCCATACCATCTCTCACACTCCCTCAGCCAGTTGTCATACCAACCTGTTGATCTGGTGACCCCCATACCATCTCGCACACACTCCCTAGCCAGTTGTCATACCAACCTGTTGATCTGGTGACCCCCATACCATCTCTCACACTCCCTCAGCCAGTTGTCATACCAACCTGTTGATCTGGTGACCCCCATACCATCTCTCACACTCCCTCAGCCAGTTGTCATACCAACCTGTTGATCTGGTGACCCCCATACCATCTCCACACACTCCCTCAACCAGTTGTCATACCAACCTGTTGATCTGGTGACCCCCATACCATCTCGCACACACTCCCTCAGCCAGTTGTCATACCAACCTGTTGATCTGGTGACCCCCATACCATCTCTCACACTCCCTCAGCCAGTTGTCATACCAACCTGTTGATCTGGTGACCCCCATACCATCTCTCACACTCCCTCAGCCAGTTGTCATACCAACCTGTTGATCTGGTGACCCCCATACCATCTCTCACACTCCCTCAGCCAGTTGTCATACCAACCTGTTGATCTGGTGACCCCCATACCATCTCTCACACTCCCTCAGCCAGTTGTCATACCAACCTGTTGATCTGGTGACCCCCATACCATCTCTCACACTCCCTCAGCCAGTTGTCATACCAACCTGTTGATCTGGTGACCCCCATACCATCTCTCACACTCCCTCAGCCAGTTGTCATACCAACCTGTTGATCTGGTGACCCCCATACCATCTCTCACACTCCCTCAGCCAGTTGTCATACCAACCTGTTGATCTGGTGACCCCCATACCATCTCGCACACACTCCCTCAGCCAGTTGTCATACCAACCTGTTGATCTGGTGACCCCCATACCATCTCGCACACACTCCCTCAGCCAGTTGTCATACCAACCTGTTGATCTGGTGACCCCCATACCATCTCACACACTCCCTCAACCAGTTGTCATACCAACCTGTCGATCTGGTGACCCCCATACCATCTCACACACTCCCTCAACCAGTTGTCATACCAACCTGTTGATCTGGTGACCCCCATACCATCTCTCACACTCCCTCAGCCAGTTGTCATACCAACCTGTTGATCTGGTGACCCCCATACCATCTCTCACACTCCCTCAGCCAGTTGTCATACCAACCTGTTGATCTGGTGACCCCCATACCATCTCGCACACACTCCCTAGCCAGTTGTCATACCAACCTGTTGATCTGATGACCCCCATACCATCTCTCACACTCCCTCAGCCAGTTGTCATACCAACCTGTTGATCTGGTGACCCCCATACCATCTCTCACACTCCCTCAGCCAGTTGTCATACCAACCTGTTGATCTGATGACCCCCATACCATCTCGCACACACTCCCTCAACCAGTTGTCATACCAACCTGTTGATCTGGTGACCCCCATACCATCTCGCACACACTCCCTCAGCCAGTTATCATACCAACCTGTTGATCTGGTGACCCCTATACCATCTCTCACACTCCCTCAGCCAGTTGTCATACCAACCTGTTGATCTGGTGACCCCCATACCATCTCTCACACTCCCTCAGCCAGTTGTCATACCAACCTGTTGATCTGGTGACCCCCATACCATCTCTCACACTCCCTCAGCCAGTTGTCATACCAACCTGTCGATCTGGTGACCCCCATACCATCTCGCACACACTCCCTAGCCAGTTGTCATACCAACCTGTTGATCTGGTGACCCCCATACCATCTCTCACACTCCCTCAGCCAGTTGTCATACCAACCTGTTGATCTGGTGACCCCCATACCATCTCTCACACTCCCTCAGCCAGTTGTCATACCAACCTGTTGATCTGGTGACCCCCATACCATCTCTCACACTCCCTCAGCCAGTTGTCATACCAACCTGTTGATCTGGTGACCCCCATACCATCTCGCACACACCCCTCACCAGTGTCATACCAACCTGTTGATCTGGTGACCCCCATACCATCTCTCACACTCCCTCAGCCAGTTGTCATACCAACCTGTTGATCTGGTGACCCCCATACCATCTCGCACACACTCCCTCAGCCAGTTGTCATACCAACCTGTTGATCTGGTGACCCCCATACCATCTCTCACACTCCCTCAGCCAGTTGTCATACCAACCTGTTGATCTGGTGACCCCCATACCATCTCTCACACTCCCTCAGCCAGTTGTCATACCAACCTGTTGATCTGGTGACCCCCATACCATCTCTCACACTCCCTCAGCCAGTTGTCATACCAACCTGTTGATCTGGTGACCCCCATACCATCTCTCACACTCCCTCAGCCAGTTGTCATACCAACCTGTTGATCTGGTGACCCCCATACCATCTCTCACACTCCCTCAGCCAGTTGTCATACCAACCTGTTGATCTGGTGACCCCCATACCATCTCTCACACTCCCTCAGCCAGTTGTCATACCAACCTGTTGATCTGGTGACCCCCATACCATCTCTCACACTCCCTCAGCCAGTTGTCATACCAACCTGTTGATCTGGTGACCCCCATACCATCTCGCACACACTCCCTCAGCCAGTTGTCATACCAACCTGTTGATCTGGTGACCCCCATACCATCTCTCACACTCCCTCAGCCAGTTGTCATACCAACCTGTTGATCTGGTGACCCCATACCATCTCTCACACTCCCTCAGCCAGTTGTCATACCAACCTGTTGATCTGGTGACCCCCATACCATCTCGCACAACTCCCTCAGCCAGTTGTCATACCAACCTGTTGATCTGGTGACCCCCATACCATCTCGCACACACTCCCTCAGCCAGTTATCATACCAACCTGTTGATCTGGTGACCCCCATACCATCTCTCACACTCCCTCAGCCAGTTGTCATACCAACCTGTTGATCTGGTGACCCCCATACCATCTCTCACACTCCCTCAGCCAGTTGTCATACCAACCTGTTGATCTGGTGACCCCCATACCATCTCTCACACTCCCTCAGCCAGTTGTCATACCAACCTGTTGATCTGGTGACCCCCATACCATCTCTCACACTCCCTCAGCCAGTTGTCATACCAACCTGTTGATCTGGTGACCCCCATACCATCTCTCACACTCCCTCAGCCAGTTGTCATACCAACCTGTTGATCTGGTGACCCCCATACCATCTCTCACACACCCTCACCAGTTGTCATACCAACCTGTCGATCTGGTGACCCCCATACCATCTCGCACACACTCCCTCAGCCAGTTGTCATACCAACCTGTTGATCTGGTGACCCCCATACCATCTCTCACACTCCCTCAGCCAGTTGTCATACCAACCTGTTGATCTGGTGACCCCCATACCATCTCTCACACTCCCTCAGCCAGTTGTCATACCAACCTGTTGATCTGGTGACCCCCATACCATCTCTCACACTCCCTCAGCCAGTTGTCATACCAACCTGTTGATCTGGTGACCCCCATACCATCTCTCACACTCCCTCAGCCAGTTGTCATACCAACCTGTTGATCTGGTGACCCCCATACCATCTCTCACACTCCCTCAGCCAGTTGTCATACCAACCTGTTGATCTGGTGACCCCCATACCATCTCTCACACTCCCTCAGCCAGTTGTCATACCAACCTGTTGATCTGGTGACCCCCATACCATCTCTCACACTCCCTCAGCCAGTTGTCATACCAACCTGTTGATCTGGTGACCCCCATACCATCTCTCACACTCCCTCAGCCAGTTGTCATACCAACCTGTTGATCTGGTGACCCCCATACCATCTCTCACACTCCCTCAGCCAGTTGTCATACCAACCTGTTGATCTGATGACCCCCATACCATCTCGCACACACTCCCTCAACCGGTTGTCATACCAACCTGTCGATCTGGTGACCCCCATACCATCTCGCACACACTCCCTCAACCAGTTGTCATACCAACCTGTCGATCTGGTGACCCCCATACCATCTTGCACACACTACCTCAACCAGTTGTCATACCAACCTGTCGATCTGGTGACCCCCATACCATCTTGCACACACTCCCTCAACCAGTTGACATACCAAGCTGTTGATCTGGTGACCCACATACCATCTCGCACACACTCCCTCAGCCAGTTGTCATACCAACCTGTTGATCTGGTGACCCCCATACCATCTCTCACACTCCCTCAGCCAGTTGTCATACCAACCTGTTGATCTGGTGACCCCCATACCATCTCGCACACACTCCCTAGCCAGTTGTCATACCAACCTGTTGATCTGATGACCCCCATACCATCTCTCACACTCCCTCAGCCAGTTGTCATACCAACCTGTTGATCTGGTGACCCCTATACCATCTCTCACACTCCCTCAGCCAGTTGTCATACCAACCTGTTGATCTGATGACCCCCATACCATCTCGCACACACTCCCTCAACCAGTTGTCATACCAACCTGTTGATCTGGTGACCCCCATACCATCTCGCACACACTCCCTCAGCCAGTTATCATACCAACCTATTGATCTGGTGACCCCTATACCATCTCTCACACTCCCTCAGCCAGTTGTCATACCAACCTGTTGATCTGGTGACCCCCATACCATCTCTCACACTCCCTCAGCCAGTTGTCATACCAACCTGTTGATCTGATGACCCCCATACCATCTCTCACACTCCCCAGCCAGTTGTCATACCAACCTGTTGATCTGGTGACCCCCATACCATCTCTCACACTCCCTCAGCCAGTTGTCATACCAACCTGTTGATCTGGTGACCCCCATACCATCTCTCACACTCCCTCAGCCAGTTGTCATACCAACCTGTCGATCTGGTGACCCCCATACCATCTCACACACACTCCCTCAACCAGTTGTCATACCAACCTGTCGATCTGGTGACCCCCATGCCATCTCGCACACACTCCCTCAACCAGTTGTCATACCAACCTGTCGATCTGGTGACCCCCATGCCATCTCGCACACACTCCCTCAACCAGTTGTCATACCAACCTGTTGATCTGGTGACCCCCATACCATCTCTCACACTCCCTCAGCCAGTTGTCATACCAACCTGTCGATCTGGTGACCCCCATACCATCTCGCACACACTCCCTAGCCAGTTGTCATACCAACCTGTTGATCTGGTGACCCCCATACCATCTCTCACACTCCCTCAGCCAGTTGTCATACCAACCTGTTGATCTGGTGACCCCCATACCATCTCTCACACTCCCTCAGCCAGTTGTCATACCAACCTGTTGATCTGGTGACCCCCATACCATCTCTCACACTCCCTCAGCCAGTTGTCATACCAACCTGTTGATCTGGTGACCCCCATACCATCTCTCACACTCCCTCAGCCAGTTGTCATACCAACCTGTTGATCTGGTGACCCCCATACCATCTCGCACACACTCCCTAGCCAGTTGTCATACCAACCTGTTGATCTGGTGACCCCCATACCATCTCTCACACTCCCTCAGCCAGTTGTCATACCAACCTGTTGATCTGGTGACCCCCATACCATCTCTCACACTCCCTCAGCCAGTTGTCATACCAACCTGTTGATCTGGTGACCCCCATACCATCTCTCACACTCCCTCAGCCAGTTGTCATACCAACCTGTTGATCTGATGACCCCCATACCATCTCGCACACACTCCCTCAACCGGTTGTCATACCAACCTGTCGATCTGGTGACCCCCATACCATCTCGCACACACTCCCTCAACCAGTTGACATACCAAGCTGTTGATCTGGTGACCCACATACCATCTCGCACACACTCCCTGAGCCAGTTGTCATACCAACCTGTTGATCTGGTGACCCCCATACCATCTCGCACACTCCCCCACGTCTCATATTGAATGAGGTGTTGAGAAGCTTGTTGTCACTTATGTTATTTCAAAAGACTGAGTAACATTTTCACACCCCATCATGCTTTTTTATGTGAATGAGAGTAAATACTTTTTACTCGAATATCCGGGTACTTACCACAGTCACTTGAAATTGTCAAGTCGTATTTCAAAAATTAAAATTTGAAAAACTTTTTTCATTCTTAAAAAAGGTATTTCATCATGCGAAAATTATATTTGCCTATATTTTGCGCATTAGTATTTTAAAATTACAGTCATAGGCAGCAGCCGATTGAATAGATATGCCCCATGCAGCTCTAACATATATACATTTACGTGGTCAACCCCTAGTCAACCTGTACCCTAGTCAACCCATACCCTAGTCAACTCATACCCTAGTCAACCCATACCCTAGTCAACCCGTACCCTAGTCAACCCATATCCTAGTCAACCTGTACCCTAGTCAACCTGTACCCTAGTCAACCCATACCCTAGTCAACCCATACCCTAGTCAACCCGTACCCTAGTCAATCCATACCATAGTCAACCTGTACCCTAGTCAACCCATCACCTAGTCAACCCGTACCCTAGTCAACCCATACCCTAGTCAACCCATACCCTAGTCAACCCATACCCTAGTTAACCCGTACCCTAGTCAACCCGTACCCTAGTCAACCCGTACCCTAGTCAACCTGTACCCTAGTCAAACCATACACTAGTCAACCCGTCACCTAGTCAACCCATACCCTAGTCAACCCGTACCATAGTCAACCCTTACCCTAGTCAACCCGTACCCTAGTCAACCCGTACCCTAATCAACCCGTACCCTAGTCAACCCGTACCCTAGTCAACCCGTCACCTAGTCAACCCATACCCTAGTCAACCCGTACCCTAGTCAACCCATACCCTAGTCAACCCATACCCTAGTCAACCTGTACCCTAGTCAACCCGTACCTTTGTCAACCCATACCCTAGTCAACCCGTACCCTAGTCAACCCGTACCCTAGTCAACCCATCACCTAGTCAACCCATCACCTAGTCAACCCGTACCCTAGTCTACCCGTACCCTAGTCAACCCATACCGTAGTCAACCCACCCTAGTCAACCCGTATCCTGGTCAACCCGTACCCTAGTCAACCCGTACCCTAGTCAACCCGTACTCTAGTCAACCCATACCCTAGTCAACCCGTACCCTAGTCAACCCATACCCTAGTCAACCTGTACCCTAGTCAACCCATCACTTAGTCAACCCGTACCCTAGTCAACCCATCACCTAGTCAACCCATACCCTAGTCAACCCGTCCCCTAGTCAACCCATCACCTAGTCAACCCGTACCCTAGTCAACCCGTCACCTAGTCAACCCGTACCCTAGTCAACCCATCACCTAGTCAACCCGTACTCTAGTCAACCCGTACCCTAGTCAACCCGTCCCCTAGTCAACCCGTCACCTAGTCAACCCGTCCCCTAGTCAACCCGTCACCTAATCAACCCATACCCTAGTCAACCCGTACCCTAGTCAACCCGTCACCTAGTCAACCCGTACCCTAGACAACCCATCACCTAATCAACCCGTACCCTAGTCAACCCATACCCTAGTCAACCCATACCCTAGTCAACCCATCACCTAGTCAACCCATACCCTAGTCAACCCATACCCTAGTCAACCCGTACCCTAGTCAACCCGTACCCTAGTCAACCCATACCCTAGTCAACCCATACCCTAGTCAACCTGTACCCTAGTCAACCCGTACCTTTGTCAACCCATACCCTAGTCAACCCGTACCCTAGTCAACCCGTACCCTAGTCAACCCGTCACCTAGTCAACCCGTACCCTAGTCAACCCATCACCTAGTCAACCCGTACTCTAGTCAACCCGTACCCTAGTCAACCCGTCCCCTAGTCAACCCGTCACCTAGTCAACCCGTCCCCTAGTCAACCCGTCACCTAATCAACCCGTACCCTAGTCAACCCGTACCCTAGTCAACCCGTCACCTAGTCAACCCGTACCCTAGACAACCCATCACCTAATCAACCCGTACCCTAGTCAACCCATACCCTAGTCAACCCATACCCTAGTCAACCCATCACCTAGTCAACCCATACCCTAGTCAACCCATACCCTAGTCAACCCGTACCCTAGTCAACCCGTACCCTAGTCAACCCATACCCTAGTCAACCCATACCCTAGTCAACCTGTACCCTAGTCAACCCGTACCTTTGTCAACCCATACCCTAGTCAACCCGTACCCTAGTCAACCCGTACCCTAGTCAACCCATCACCTAGTCAACCCATCACCTAGTCAACCCGTACCCTAGTCTACCCGTACCCTAGTCAACCCATACCGTAGTCAACCCACCCTAGTCAACCCGTATCCTGGTCAACCCGTACCCTAGTCAACCCGTACCCTAGTCAACCCGTACTCTAGTCAACCCATACCCTAGTCAACCCGTACCCTAGTCAACCCATACCCTAGTCAACCTGTACCCTAGTCAACCCATCACTTAGTCAACCCGTACCCTAGTCAACCCATCACCTAGTCAACCCATACCCTAGTCAACCCGTCCCCTAGTCAACCCATCACCTAGTCAACCCGTACCCTAGTCAACCCGTCACCTAGTCAACCCGTACCCTAGTCAACCCATCACCTAGTCAACCCGTACACTAGTCAACCCATACCCTAGTCAACCCGTCCCCTAGTCAACCCGTCACCTAGTCAACCCGTCCCCTAGTCAACCCGTCACCTAATCAACCCGTACCCTAGTCAACCCGTACCCTAGTCAACCCGTCACCTAGTCAACCCGTACCCTAGACAACCCATCACCTAATCAACCCGTACCCTAGTCAACCCATACCCTAGTCAACCCATACCCTAGTCAACCCATCACCTAGTCAACCCATACCCTAGTCAACCCATACCCTAGTCAACCCGTACCCTAGTCAACCCGTACCCTAGTTAACCCGTCACCTAGTCAACCTGTACCCTAGTCAACCCATCACCTAGTCAACCCGTACCGTAGTCAACCCGTACCCTAGTCAACCCGTTCCCTAGTCAACCCGTCACCTAGTCAACCCGTACCCTAGTCAACCCATCACCTAGTCAACCTGTACCCTAGTCAACCCATACCCTAGTCAACCCATACCCTAGTCAACCCATCACCTAGTCAACCCGTACCCTAGTCAACCCATCACCTAGTCAACCCGTACCCTAGTCAACCTGTACCCTAGTCAACCCGTACCCTAGTCAACCTGTACCCTAGTCAACCTGTACCCTAGTCAACCCGTACCCTAGTCAACCCGTCCTGTACCCTAGTCACCTCGGCCTCGTCTTATGCTGTAGTACCCATGCCTGTTGTATGCAGCGATTTTTGATTTTATTGAATGATCCGCATTTCACTCTATTCCAATATCAACAAACTTTACAATAAAAGCCTTGTTTTAAAAATGATAAAATACACCGGATTGTACTTATTTCTATAATCCATCCATATTGTGAAATGTCTGATCTCATCAAGAGTGATGAGAAGTTTGATACAATGATTGTTGCTGCAACATTTATTGGTGTCTTATGTTGATGATGATGGAGCTATGACAATGGTGGAAAGTATGATACATAGCAAAATGTATGTGTTATTTGATGATTGGTGGCCGTCCCTTATCCAGATGATCCACACCTGCATTAAGTGGTCACCTGCCTTAAGCAGCCAAAATAGTCACTTCCCTTGAGTGGCTGCTTAAGACAGCTTTGACTGTATGCAAGTGAGAAGTGTGTGCACTCCAAATAGGATGAAATATATGGTATGCAAGTGAGAAGTTTGTGCACTCTAAATAGGATGAAATATATGGTATGCAAGTGAGAAGTTTGTGCACTCTAAATAGGATGAAATATATGGTATGCAAGTGAGAAGTTGGTGCACTCCAAATAGGATGAAATATATGGTATGCTATTTCTCACAAAATGGCCACTCACTTAATGGTTATAGGAAACTGTGTTGCATGTTTCCAAGTGTGCTTCCAATAGTGGTATGTTTCCAAGTGTGCTTCCAATAGTGGTATGTTTCCAAGTGTGCTTCCAATAGTGGTATGTTTCCAAGTGAGCTTCCAATAGTGGCATGTTTCCAAGTGAGCTTCCAATAGTGGTATGTTTCCAAGTGTGCTTCCAATAGTGGCATGAGAATATTGGTTGAATCGTGATATAAACAGTTGTAAACCATGATTGTGAATACAAATAAATCACAATTCACAATTTGTAGCATATTGAGTAGTATTTTCCGGATTTGTTTTAGAAATATTGAGATATAGACTTGAGATATCAACTTCATTTTTGTTGGATATTTTGGAGTACCTTGTTTTAGCATTCCGTTGGCCATATTGTCGCACTCACTGTTCTCTATTATTTGCAGGTTCAAGAGAAAACTACGCCAAAACATATGGGAAGCACAACCAACAAGACCCCCACTCCCGAGGGACCCTCTATAAGTATGTAACACTGTAACTCCCGAGGGACCCTCTATAAGTATGTAACACTGTATCCCCCGAGGGACCCTCTATTAGTATGTAACACTGTAACTCCCGAGGGACCCTCTATAAGTATGTAACACTGTATCCCCAGAGGGACCCTCTATAAGTATGTAACACTGTATCCCCCGAGGGACCCTCTATTAGTATGTAACACTGTATCCCCCGAGGGACCCTCTATAAGTATGTAACACTGTATCCCCCGAGGGACCCTCTATAAGTATGTAACACTGTATCCCCCGAGGGACCCTCTATAAGTATGTAACACTGTATCCCCCGAGGAACCCTCTATAAGTATGTAACACTGTATCCCCCGAGGGACCCTCTATAAGTATGTAACACTGTATCCCTCGAGGGACCCTCTATAAGTATGTAACACTGTATCCCCCGAGGGACCCTCTATAAGTATGTAACACTGTATGCCCCGAGGGACCCTCTATAAGTATGTAACACTGTACCCCCAGACGGACCCTCTATAAGTATGTAACACTGTATCCCCCGAGGGACCCCCTATAAGTATGTAACACTGTATCCCCCGAGGGACCCTCTATAAGTATGTAACACTGTATCCCCCGAGGGACCCTCTATAAGTATGTAACACTGTATCCCCCGAGGGACCCTCTATAAGTATGTAACACTGTATCCCCAGAGGGACCCTCTATAAGTATGTAACACTGTATCCCCCGAGGGACCCTCTATAAGTATGTAACACTGTATCCCCAGAGGGACCCTCTATAAGTATGTAACACTGTACCCCCAGACGGACCCTCTATAAGTATGTAACACTGTATCCCCCGAGGGACCCTCTATAAGTATGTAACACTGT
>CM026394.1:54363132-54395235 GCA_014843695.1 Archivesica marissinica | reverse complement strand
AGTCAACCCGTTCCCTAGTCAACCCGTCACCTAGTCAACCCGTACCCTAGTCAACCCATCACCTAGTCAACCTGTACCCTAGTCAACCCATACCCTAGTCAACCCATACCCTAGTCAACCCATCACCTAGTCAACCCGTACCCTAGTCAACCCATCACCTAGTCAACCCGTACCCTAGTCAACCTGTACCCTAGTCAACCCGTACCCTAGTCAACCTGTACCCTAGTCAACCTGTACCCTAGTCAACCCGTACCCTAGTCAACCCGTCCTGTACCCTAGTCACCTCGGCCTCGTCTTATGCTGTAGTACCCATGCCTGTTGTATGCAGCGATTTTTGATTTTATTGAATGATCCGCATTTCACTCTATTCCAATATCAACAAACTTTACAATAAAAGCCTTGTTTTAAAAATGATAAAATACACCGGATTGTACTTATTTCTATAATCCATCCATATTGTGAAATGTCTGATCTCATCAAGAGTGATGAGAAGTTTGATACAATGATTGTTGCTGCAACATTTATTGGTGTCTTATGTTGATGATGATGGAGCTATGACAATGGTGGAAAGTATGATACATAGCAAAATGTATGTGTTATTTGATGATTGGTGGCCGTCCCTTATCCAGATGATCCACACCTGCATTAAGTGGTCACCTGCCTTAAGCAGCCAAAATAGTCACTTCCCTTGAGTGGCTGCTTAAGACAGCTTTGACTGTATGCAAGTGAGAAGTGTGTGCACTCCAAATAGGATGAAATATATGGTATGCAAGTGAGAAGTTTGTGCACTCTAAATAGGATGAAATATATGGTATGCAAGTGAGAAGTTTGTGCACTCTAAATAGGATGAAATATATGGTATGCAAGTGAGAAGTTGGTGCACTCCAAATAGGATGAAATATATGGTATGCTATTTCTCACAAAATGGCCACTCACTTAATGGTTATAGGAAACTGTGTTGCATGTTTCCAAGTGTGCTTCCAATAGTGGTATGTTTCCAAGTGTGCTTCCAATAGTGGTATGTTTCCAAGTGTGCTTCCAATAGTGGTATGTTTCCAAGTGAGCTTCCAATAGTGGCATGTTTCCAAGTGAGCTTCCAATAGTGGTATGTTTCCAAGTGTGCTTCCAATAGTGGCATGAGAATATTGGTTGAATCGTGATATAAACAGTTGTAAACCATGATTGTGAATACAAATAAATCACAATTCACAATTTGTAGCATATTGAGTAGTATTTTCCGGATTTGTTTTAGAAATATTGAGATATAGACTTGAGATATCAACTTCATTTTTGTTGGATATTTTGGAGTACCTTGTTTTAGCATTCCGTTGGCCATATTGTCGCACTCACTGTTCTCTATTATTTGCAGGTTCAAGAGAAAACTACGCCAAAACATATGGGAAGCACAACCAACAAGACCCCCACTCCCGAGGGACCCTCTATAAGTATGTAACACTGTAACTCCCGAGGGACCCTCTATAAGTATGTAACACTGTATCCCCCGAGGGACCCTCTATTAGTATGTAACACTGTAACTCCCGAGGGACCCTCTATAAGTATGTAACACTGTATCCCCAGAGGGACCCTCTATAAGTATGTAACACTGTATCCCCCGAGGGACCCTCTATTAGTATGTAACACTGTATCCCCCGAGGGACCCTCTATAAGTATGTAACACTGTATCCCCGAGGGACCCTCTATAAGTATGTAACACTGTATCCCCCAAGAGGGACCCTCTATAAGTATGTAACACTGTATCCCCCGAGGGACCCTCTATAAGTATGTAACACTGTATCCCCCGAGGGACCCTCTATAAGTATGTAACACTGTATCCCCCGAGGGACCCTCTATAAGTATGTAACACTGTATCCCCCGAGGGACCCTCTATAAGTATGTAACACTGTATCCCCCGAGGGACCCTCTATAAGTATGTAACACTGTACCCCCAGACGGACCCTCTATAAGTATGTAACACTGTATCCCCCGAGGGACCCTCTATAAGTATGTAACACTGTATCCCCCGAGGGACCCTCTATAAGTATGTAACACTGTATCCCCCGAGGGACCCTCTATAAGTATGTAACACTGTATCCCCCGAGGGACCCTCTATAAGTATGTAACACTGTAACTCCCGAGGGACCCTCTATAAGTATGTAACACTGTATCCCCCGAGGGACCCTCTATAAGTATGTAACACTGTATCCCCAGAGGGACCCTCTATAAGTATGTAACACTGTATCCCCCGAGGGACCCTCTATAAGTATGTAACACTGTATCCCCCAAGGGACCCTCTATAAGTATGTAACACTGTATCCCCCGAGGGACCCTCTATAAGTATGTAACACTGTACCCCCAGACGGACCCTCTATAAGTATGTAACACTGTATCCCCCGAGGGACCCTCTATAAGTATGTAACACTGTATCCCCCGAGGGACCCTCTATAAGTATGTAACACTGTACCCCCAGAGGGACCCTCTATAAGTATATAACACTGTATCCCCCGAGGGACCCTCTATAAGTATGTAACACTGTATCCCCCGAGGGACCCTCTATAAGTATGTAACACTGTACCCCCAGACGGACCCTCTATAAGTATGTAACACTGTACCCCAGACGGACCCTCTATAAGTATGTAACACTGTATCCCCCGAGGGACCCTCTATAAGTATGTAACACTGTACCCCCAGACGGACCCTCTATAAGTATGTAACACTGTATCCCCCGAGGGACCCTCTATAAGTATGTAACACTGTCCTCCCGAGGGACCCTCTATAAGTATGTAACACTGTATCCCCCGAGGGACCCTCTATAAGTATGTAACACTGTATCCCCCGAGGGACCCTCTATAAGTATGTAACACTAACTCCCGAGGGACCCTCTATAAGTATGTAACACTGTATCCCCCGAGGGACCCTCTATAAGTATGTAACACTGTATCCCCCGAGGGACCCTCTATAAGTATGTAACACTGTATCCCCAGAGGGACCCTCTATAAGTATGTAACACTGTATCCCCCGAGGGACCCTCTATAAGTATGTAACACTGTATCCCCAGAGGGACCCTCTATAAGTATGTAACACTGTACCCCCAGACGGACCCTCTATAAGTATGTAACACTGTATCCCCCGAGGGACCCTCTATAAGTATGTAACACTGTAACTCCCGAGGGACCCTCTATAAGTATGTAACACTGTATCCCCCGAGGGACCCTCTATAAGTATGTAACACTGTATCCCCAGAGGGACCCTCTATAAGTATGTAACACTGTATCCCCCGAGGGACCCTCTATAAGTATGTAACACTGTATCCCCCAAGGGACCCTCTATAAGTATGTAACACTGTATCCCCCGAGGGACCCTCTATAAGTATGTAACACTGTACCCCCAGACGGACCCTCTATAAGTATGTAACACTGTATCCCCCGAGGGACCCTCTATAAGTATGTAACACTGTATCCCCCGAGGGACCCTCTATAAGTATGTAACACTGTACCCCCAGAGGGACCCTCTATAAGTATATAACACTGTATCCCCCGAGGGGCCCTCTATAAGTATGTAACACTGTATCCCCCGAGGGACCCTCTATAAGTATGTAACACTGTACCCCCAGACGGACCCTCTATAAGTATGTAACACTGTACCCCCAGACGGACCCTCTATAAGTATGTAACACTGTATCCCCCGAGGGACCCTCTATAAGTATGTAACACTGTACCCCCAGACGGACCCTCTATAAGTATGTAACACTGTATCCCCCGAGGGACCCTCTATAAGTATGTAACACTGTATCCCCCGAGGGACCCTCTATAAGTATGTAACACTGTAACTCCCGAGGGACCCTCTATAAGTATGTAACACTGTATCCCCCGAGGGACCCTCTATAAGTATGTAACACTGTATCCCCCGAGGGACCCTCTATAAGTATGTAACACTGTATCCCCCGAGGGACCCTCTATAAGTATGTAACACTGTACCTCCCGAGGGACCTCTATAAGTATGTAACACTGTATCCCCCGAGGGACCCTCTATAAGTATGTAACACTGTATCCCCCGAGGGACCCTCTATAAGTATGTAACACTGTATCCCCCGAGGGACCCTCTATAAGTATGTAACACTGTATCCCCCGAGGGACCCTCTATAAGTATGTAACACTGTATCCCCCGAGGGACCCTCTATAAATATGTAACACTGTAACTCCCGAGGGACCCTCTATAAGTATGTAACACTGTATCCCCCGAGGGACCCTCTATAAGTATGTAACACTGTATCCCCCGAGGGACCCTCTATATGTATGTAACACTGTATCCCCCGAGGGACCCTCTATAAGTATGTAACACTGTATCCCCCGAGGGACCCTCTATAAGTAGGTAACACTGTATCCCCCGAGGGACCCTCTATAAGTATGTAACACTGTAACATCACTCGATATCATACCTCTCACATTCAGTCCAATCCAGAAAGCTATTAATTATATTTTACGGCTAATATGCCCCCAATGGTCCGCACAATTTGGTAGAATGAAACATTTGTCGATGCCCAATTGCCTCTGTTCTTAAATTGATTAGTACCATTTATCGACTACCCCCCCCCCTCACCTATCAGACGACCCCCCCCCCTAATTGCATGTTTGTCCAGTGCAAGTTGATGTTCAGTTTCACAGAGCTTTCTTTTCTACTACATAATTAATGGATACAATTTAACACATTTGGTTTTTTTGGCACTCACTTATAAGACGGGAAGCCACAAACACGGAAACAATACCAAATAAATATGAAGCGGCACAATTTCATTTTAGTTTTAAAAATAAAACTAATGAATCTGCCATTGATTCTAACAAAGAAAGTGCTTACAATAAACACTACATACTTTGATGTGTGTACAGCATGGAGTGTTTATTGTAAGCATGTTTTTCTATTATATTGTGATTGTTTTTTGGCAGCATTTCCAACGTCCAACAAGTCCAGTAAGGTTACACCACCAAAACCTGTTGTCATGGAAGAACGAGAACGAATTGTGAACAAGTCACCACCTATATTCATCATGTCGGGGATGTTGATGGCTGTAAGTACATGACCTCACCATCTCAAGTATAGATTAATCATATATTGTAAAATCTTGTTTTGCAATTGAGCTTAAATAAATTTGTCTACAAAGTCTAAGGCACATAATCATTGTTTCTTGACTCCTATTTATTATTAGCTGTCAAACTAGCACGTTTGCTTCAAATCAAAGTGTGACCCAGGTTAATTGCCCGGCCTGGGCAGTATGTGAGATGGTACAGTAGTCGCTTTCTCAAGCTATCATGGCTTCTTTACACACGTATGCGCCATATACACTTTCCTATGTGAGATCATCAGGGATATGTAGACGTTTAAATGTTTAGCGTTGATTGCAGGAGCGAGACAATTACGGAGCCCTGGTAGAGCAGCTTGGAGGGAGAGTGCTGGACACGCAGGTGTATGATAATACATGCACCCATCTCATTATCAGTAAGTTATAGTATACAAGCAATGTGTAATCCTACACTATCTACACGATATCCTACACTATATCCTGCAGTATATCCTACAGTATATCCAACACTATATCCTACAGTATATCCTACAGTATATCCTACACTATATCCAACACTATATCCTACACTATATCCTGCAGTATATCCTACACTATATCCTACACTATATCCTACAGTATATCCTACAGTATATCCTACAGTATATCCTACACTATATCCTACAGTATATCCTACAGTATATCCAACACTATATCCTACACTATATCCTGCAGTATATCCTACACTATATCCTACACTATATCCTACACTATATCCTGCAGTATATCCTGCAGTATATCCTACACTATATCCTACACTATATCCTACAGTATATCCAACACTATATCCTACACTATATCCTGCAGTATATCCTACACTATATCCTACACTATATCCTGCAGTATATCCTACAGTATATCCTACACTATCCTACAGTATATCCTACAGTATATCCTACAGTATGTCCTACAGTATATCCAACACTATATCCTACAGTATATCCTACAGTATATGCTACAGTATATGCTACACTATGTCCTACACTATATCCTACAGTATATCCTACAGTATATCCTACAGTATATGCTACACTATGTCCTACAGTATATCCTACAGTATATCCTACAGTATATGCTACACTATGTCCTACAGTATATCCTACAGTATATCCTACAGTATATGCTACACTATATCCAACACTATATCCTACACTATATCCAACACTATATCCTACAGTATATCCTACACTATGTCCTACACTATGTCCTACACTATATCCTACAGTATATCCAACACTATATCCTACACTATATCCTACAGTATATCCTACACTATGTCCTACACTATGTCCTACACTATATCCTACAGTATATCCAACACTATATCCTACACTATATCCTACACTATGTCCTACACTATATCCTACACTATGTCCTACACTATATCCTACAGTATATCCTACACTATCCTACACTATATCCTACACTATATCCTACAGTATATCCTACACTATATCCTACACTATATCCTACAGTATATCCTACACTATATCCTACACTATATCCTACACTATGTCCTACACTATATCCTACAGTATATCCTACACTATATCCTACAGTATATCCTACACTATGTCCTACACTATATCCTACACTATATCCTACACTATGTCCTACACTATATCCTACAGTATATCCTACACTATCCTACACTATATCCTACACTATATCCTACACTATATCCTACACTATATCCTACACTATATCCTACAGTATATCCTACACTATATCCTACAGTATATCCTACAGTATATGCTACACTATGTCCTACAGTATATCCTACAGTATATCCTACACTATATCCTACAGTATATCCTACAGTATATCCTACACTATATCCTACAGTATATCCTACAGTATTACCTACACTATATCCTACACTATATGCTACACTATATCCTACACTATATGCTACACTATATCCTACACTATATCCTACACTATATGCTACACTATATCCTACACTATATGCTACACTATATGCTACACTATCATCCTACACTATATCCTACACTATATGCTACACTATATCCTACAGTATTACCTACACTATATCCTACACTATATCCTACAGTATATGCTACACTATATCCTACACTATATCCTACACTATATCCTACAATATATCCTACAGTATATCCAACACTATATCCTACAATATATCCTACAGTATATCCTACACTATATCCTACAATATATCCTACAGTATATCCTACAGTATATCCTACACTATATCCTACAGTATATCCTACACTATATGCTACACTATATCCTACAGTATATCCTACACTATATCCTACACTATATCCTACACTATATCCTACACTATATCCTACAGTATATCCTACAGTATTACCTACACTATATCCTACACTATATGCTACACTATATCCTACACTATATGCTACACTATATCCTACACTATATCCTACACTATATGCTACACTATATCCTACACTATCATCCTACACTATATCCTACACTATATGCTACACTATATCCTACAGTATTACCTACACTATATCCTACACTATATCCTACAGTATATCCTACAGTATATGCTACACTATATCCTACAGTATATCCTACACTATATCCTACAATATATCCTACACTATATCCTACACTATATCCTACAATATATCCAACACTATATCCTACAATATATCCTACACTATATCCTACAATATATCCTACAGTATATCCTACATTATTATTATTATACCAGATTTCTTGAGCGCCCTTTTCATGTAAACATACACGTTCAAGGGCGCTTTACATAATAACATATGACATATCACAGATATGTAAACATAATAACATATGACATATCACAGATATGTAAACATAATAACATATGACATATCACAGATATGTAAACATAATAACAATGATAAAAATGATAAAACATAGTATATGCAAACAAAACAACATGTGTTAAGGTGATAATAGATCTTAAATCTGACCGATAAAACAAATTCATATGAGACAAGGACAACTACGAACAATTAATATAATGCTGGTATAAATTTAATAAAATGAGAGAATGAATCGATAGACTGAAATGGGCTTAAAGAATTTTATAGATAATTTTTTTTTTTTAAATTATATAACGTAACCTACGAATAAAACGACCAATGATATTTAAAAGAGACACTTATGTTAATAAACGAATATAAATTTAAAAATTCAAGTGATTGTAATGTAGTACATAAAAAAAGTAAATACATGTAGTAATAAATAGTCCAATTACTGGAATAAAACCCAAATTTCCAATTACTGGAATGAAATCAAATTTATATTTCCTAAACAAATTCAGCTATACATACACTATATCCTACACTATATCCTACATTATGTCCTACAGTATATCCTACATTATATCCTACAGTAATGGATAATTTACTGTAAAAATTGGTTATCAATTAATTAACATGATTTAATTTGTCAAGGGAGGTAATAGAAATTCCAGGAATATCTCTCATTGCATTCATACACTTGGAACTATATTTATCTCCCTTCAGACGGACAGCTTTCTTTAAAATGCCGAAAGACCGTTTGTTCTTTGTTCTATGTAAATAGTGTACATGTCTGCCCTTTAGAATTAATGGTTCTCCTCTTGCATTGTAGAAAGGGTTTGCATGTATGTGGTCAGAAGTTGGGTTATAGGTCTGTGATGTACTGGGATCGGAGTCTTTCATCTTACCGTCCATACTTGCCTATAAGACGAACCCCCCCCTGCATTGGTCCTGAATCTGTGGGTGTTGGCCTGCACTCACATATGAGACGGGTTGATAAAATGGACACCAGACCATGTATAAATTGAATGTTAGGCCACCAGTGTAAGTTGAGGAAATGTTCAGTGTTCTAAAACATAATTATAGATACCATTTAACACATTTAAAAAACAAATGATGCACTGGCTTATAAGATGGGAAGCCACTTTGAGGCCATAATCTGGTGGTAGAAACTTGTCTTATAGGGAAGTATGGATGGTAGGAAACTATGCTGCTGATTTGCAGGTGATTGGTTGTGCTACCCTGCAACCTGTCTGTACTGCGAGTGGTATCTGAGATATTCACGCTGTTGTTGTCACCGTGAAATATTAAATACAAACAATTTTCTGTTGCAGATAAAGTGACGAGAAATGAGAAATTCCTTGCATGTTTGGCAGCAGGAAAGTGGGTCCTACACAAATCATACTTAGAAGCTTGTCGGCAGGAGCAAAAGTTTGTAGAAGTAAGTCCCTGGATAGGTAGCTGGTGTATATGAGGCTGAGTGACGAGGCAGTAGGAATGAATGAGGTAGGGGCGAGCCATTGGGGGTGTTGGATGGTTGAAACCTTGCCAAGAATGAGTGAGGGGAGGGGCAAGGCAGTGAACAGGTGTGGGAGTGAGTGAATGGACAGACAGGGCTGTGGGGGCGAGATTGACCAGGCGAGACAGTGGGAATGAGAGAGAGTGAGGAAGTGTGAGTGAATGGTGGGCGAGGAGGAAGTGTGAGTGATTGGTGGGCGAGGAGGAAGTGTGAGTGAATGATGGGCGAGGAGGAAGTGTGAGTGAATGGTGGGCGAGGAGGAAGTGTGAGTGAATGGTGGGCGAGGAGGAAGTGTGAGTGAATGGTGAGCGAGGAGGAAGTGTGAGTGAATGGTGGGCGAGGAGGAAGTGTGAGTGAATGGTGGGCGAGGAGGAAGTGTGAGTGAATGGTGGGCGAGGAAGGCATGTGTTGTTCAATAGTTACATGAATCAAAGTAGTTGACGTGGGTGGGTCGGAAGAATCTATGATTTCTCTGTATGGGAAAGTTTAAAATTTCAACAATTTTAATTGGACAACACAACACAATCTTGTTTTATTGGCGTCCGATCGAACAGCCATTTTCTGAACGTCCAGAACTTTCCTTGCAACTTGTGCCACTTTCGAATATGTGTGTTCATTTTGATCCCGTCATTCTAGGGTTTACAGCAAGTATGATTTCCTTTCATCCTATTCTTGTTTAGGCGTTTCTTAAACTAAGGAGTGTGTGTGTGTTTTACGTTTATTTATCGTCTCTACTGGTTGCCCATATGAACGACGCCTCCTGAAGAGATTAGTCATTTAGATTTTTGGAGGATAGTGCAGAGTCTCCTCTGGTTCTTTTACGTGCACAGTGTAAAGCACCGACACGAGACCTCGGTTTAAAGTCCCAACTAAAAGATTGTTAATTTTATTAGCGTCAGACGGTGAGCGAACCTACGATCCCTGGATTACCAGTCCAGCGTGTTACCACTGGACTACAGATCCTTCTGTCAAAGTACCTGACTTCAGTTAAATCAATTTGTAGCACCTGTAATTATGAGTAACATGTCATCACCTGTCATTGTTTAATTGGAGTCATAATCGTGACAACTCTTCACACCTTGCTGGCCTGCATGGGCCATTCTTGTGTTGGAATGTTAATTGAAAATTAGACAAACAGCTATATGGTTTAGCTGAAATTTATTCAAATTTTATTTGAAATCAATATATATAAATGCCAGTTTTTATATTCGAATACGATTTTAGCATTGTTGTCATTCCTAATGTTTGCCCATTTTGTAGGAAGATTTCTACGAATGGGGCAGTGAAGGCACACTGAGCCTTGTGAAGAACATGGAATCGAATGTGAGATTATTGGCCGTGGCTGCACGCGATTGGAGAATCAAAATACAGGAGGAAAAACAGGTAATTGACCACTAGCTTACAGGCATGTGATATAAAATAAAGTCAAATTATCTGTCATCTACAAAATCTTATGGTGTATCCAACTGGAATATTATTTCAAACCTTATGTTGTTTCCACTCTCTAACACAATTTTTATTTGGAAACTTGTGTGTTATCTGTAGCCTGGGAACAGGCGATGATATATTTTGCCTGGTCAGTCAAATAAATATATTTAAACACCGAGACTATTAATTGGGTCGTATTGAGTTTCTGATAATGTCAACGACTGGGGAAACTCGACGAGTTGTCCGTGTAATTATTGACTAGCATTAATCCTATTATAGGCCTATTAGCATGTGACTTAATTAATGACATACTTGAATCGAAAGCGAGGCACTGCAATGTTGATTAAACTTTATAATTGGCCGTCATTGTTTACGGGTCAACGGAACGATAAATAGTTTTGAAAAGTACAATTTGACATATGTACTCAAGATTTAAGTCGTCCTTACTTCAATTACGCCAAATTGACCCGTTACCACCTAAGCGTAATAGTTAAAATCCATCTCGTCGATATAACACAGAAACGGGAAATTATATGTTTGCAATGTAAATGAGTCTACGGGAGCATTCATGTATATTCGGAAATGATCGTGCCTGTTCGGCGATTTCCGATAGAATTCCATTTCTATATTTGGTGATAGTATCTTGTAGAGAAGAGTTGTCGTTCTTCAAATCTACACCATTAATAATTAGGGTGTAAGTAGATGGCGCTACGATCGGAAATCCAGTTTCCCTAGGCTGTCATTTTGCCAGAAGTTAAAAATTGACAGACTGGAACCCAGGCTATGTTATCTGCTGTATATCAGTTTTTATTTGGAAATTTGTGTAGTATAAACTGTCTAACTCATAATTGACCAGTTGCTGCCTGTCAATCAAACTAATCATAATCCAATCAGCTATCATTGAGCAAACATAGAAAAAACTTTTATTGACAATGTTTGTATAGAGACCATCATTCTTTTGTTGAATATTAATTGATAATGATATTTTACTAATCTGAATGCTCCAGGCTATATGTGATGCACCATATTTGAAGTGCTTCATCACATTGTGTATTATACAATATACCATTATAGTTTAAACATAGTTTATTTCAAACAATGATATAACGTATACAAATGTACAATTTACACAAATATTTACGAATACGATATGTATGAAAAAGGATTAGAACTGAAAGCTATAGCTTATAGAGGTCTTCTTCTATAATTAGATGCATATTGTAATTACAGTATGACAGCGTTTTAATCGTATCTGAACTATTAATTGACCTTTCTGCAAACGCTACTTAGGCACGCCCCCCATAGTTACAGGTGCTCGCTGTAACCACGCGAGACAAGCTATCTAACAAAATGGCGTCTAACGCAGACCTGCATCGAGTTAATCTAGATAAAATTCCGTCGAATTTCTCGGTTTTATTTCACCCAGATAAGAATATCTCGTTGAAGGCAAGGGTTTTAGGTGAATTCAGGTGATTTCGTATAATCCCTTGTTCGTCTAATGGTAGTTTCGTATACTAGTGCATTCGTATAATCACAGGTTCGTATTTTATATATATATAGTACTGTTTGCCATACCAGGAGTGATTATCTATCTAGGTTTCAGGCCACTAATCAAGATTAATTAAAGTGAATGGGGGAGAATAAATAAATCATTCCGCATTTTCGATGATTCCAACAGTGGCACTTATCGCAGCTAAGAGCATGCATACGGCTGGAAACGTGACGAGAGCAAAAATCGCATGGAAAAATAGACGCCATGGTTGTAATGAAATTGATGTGAAGAGCATGATATTTATACATGATTCAAGGGCTTGGACATATGGCACGGCTCAGCTCTAAAAGCTGATAAAACATGGGCATACAAGCCAGCATCACAAATGTTTGAGCCGACCAATCAAGGTGTGAAAAATAATATATTCTCCAGTAATTGATTAATTTGTCAACAGCCCATCTCATAATAGACGTAGGTGTGAAGGTTATTTCTCTAAAGTACAGATATACGGATGAGGACGTGTTAAGTGTTCGTGGTAAATGCTTGCGCAGTCAACGGAAGAGTGAACAACCATATCGTGTCAACTTTGACATCAAAAGAAATGAAATATGCCACCGTCATGAGAGACTCGACCCTATGCCTCCTAGAAGACTCGGAACATTAGGCCCAAAAACTGAACACCAGTACGTTCACTGAGCTAATATGGGAATCCCACAGCTCTGCACATGCATGGGTACTATTACTACTATCTGATCCATAGTCCACCATCCACGACAATATGTATGAACCACATGTATAATCACCACTATACTCACATATCTCTTGTGAATGGTAGATCTATTAATGCAGAATATATTTTTTCGAAATATTTTATTATGCATAAACTTACTTTTGTGCAAATACATGTACAAATATATCTGTTTGCATTAATTGTGGATGTATTCAGCTGGTCGTTTGGTCGTTCACACAACTTAATCCACCTTAGACATTTTTTCAAGATTTGTCTTAGGTTTTGGAAATGGCACAAATTTAACGTCACCTATCAATCGATCTGGATATCTACATCACTGTCACACAGCCCGTAACTACATCTTTTCACCATTGTCAATGACAGACAGCATTAATTAATTTTAAATATTTTTCAAAAAATAATTTCAGATCACGATCACTCGTTATCAGATTTGATTAAAATTTTACGACATAACTCGTTTGTCTAACAGAACGATAAAACAATGATTCGGTGTAGTAATCAATTATATAATTATGTGCACACATTTTATAATTGACCAATTAGCACAATCAGTGCTAAATTCCGATGTGAAATACTTTGATCTTGATAGCAGTGGCCCCTATCGGGTATTATGACTCGGCGGTCTCTGTGATGTACCGTTAGTCGGTAAGTTGTTGATTACTCCCAATAAACAGTGTGACACGCTTAAATTTGATTGCTGTGTTTGTGAGAAAAGAATGACTATATGGGGTCAGTCGGTGTTTTTATAGATGCATTGTTTTTAAAGCAGCTGTCTGGTATTTTGTGGTTCTGAAATGGGTTGAATTTAACGTTGATCACCAGGATATCGACTAATTTTGTACTATAACTAACCCACACACCAAAGCTACACATTTTCAACATCATTAAAACAATTTTAAACCCGTATTTTCGATCAAATTCACGCCTTTTCAAATTTGTCTACTCGTTACTAGTGTGTCTAATATGCATTGTTTGTCTAACAAAATGGCGGCGATAAACCATTGCCGGGGGGTGTGCGCGAATGGTGCGATGCGATTGGCTAACGCCAGCTGTCAATCAAAATCGGCAGAAAGGTCAATTACAATTTGTAAAAGATAAGTATATATTAACTATGAACTGTAAACTATAATCTCAATAATATAACGAGATTATTAAGGTGATAGAAATTCACTTTAATCAATATTTATGGACCAAATACAGATGATCAACACTTTTACAAAGTGCTAGAAAAATACCTGCATGAAAATAATGATAAAACTGTTTTAATAGGCGGTGATTTTAATACAATATTAGATGTTGACAAAGATAAGAAAAACGGTCGAAAGGAAACGCATCTTAAATGTAGACAAACAATTTATAGATATTTGGAGACATTTAAATCATTCTGTTTCTCAATTTACATGGCAAATACGAATCCACAAATATTCAGCAGACTGGATTATTTCCTAATGTCGGAGTACCTATGTAATCATTCAATAGTTGTTCTAAACATGGAGATATTTAATCAAAATAGAGGAACGGGATATTTTAAGCAGGGTTTCCTCTGGGTCAATTTTAGTTTGCGTCAGCAAATTCGCCAATCAGAAAAAGTTTGCTCCAATGTTGGAGCCAGCAGTCTATAGTGCCATATTCAATCGGACATCTGGTATGTGCTGATGTTAAACAAGTTGTCAACTTGTGTGCATGTACTACTGTTAACCCATTCAACACCACATACCTAAATAGGCTTACAAAAAGTGTAGATCCAGATGAGCCGGCTCATGACGAGCCGTCTCATCAGGATCTGCACTTTTTGCCAGTGATATGACTATTTTTAGACAAAATTACCCATCTTGATAAATGATCTGGTTCAAATGTAATTTTCTTATTCATTTTATTGGTCTAAAAAATATCATGGACCAGTCCATGTCAGTTACTTGGTGTTGAAAGGGTTAATTACTTGTACTTCTGCTGTAGTTGTCTACATGTACTTATGAATAAATAAATACTGTGTAACTTATTACCTACCAATCGTAAAAAATCAAATTTGGAAAATGCACTAAGACTAACTAGGCATATTATTGCACCCACTACGTTCTAAATTCGCGATTTGATACAGATTTACGTTTGTAGGGACTATTAGTCATATCACTAAACTGAAGGTGTTTCAGTACTTTCATGGTTGGAAATTGTCTGGGCCGAATCATATTCTGGGGTTTCAGGATTAGCAGAATTATGCTGCTTGGAAACTAAACCTATTTCAGTTGTGGGCATTTCCCGACATATGACGTACTTACTTATCTGTATCATCTGAACGCTTTTCGTTGTACATAATTGTAACAAGTAAAAGCGTCTCGTCAATGAACAAGTACTCGGTGATCTTGTACATTTTATCCCTGCAGAAAGGTCCATATAATCTGCTGTCAAAATATTGTTGCGTCACAGAAAACGCATTCAATGATTCTCATTGCGCCTCTGGCCATTTCATTGCATCAAAACCGCAAGAAACGCACAGTGAGAAAACACTGCATTATCAAATTCTGATGTACAGAAATATCTGTGCTAATCAGTTGTAGGATTAAAGACCGCCATTTAATCCAATTATCCGTAATTAAAATGTCACCAACTTCTCAACACCCCATGCAATCAAGTGCCAAACAGCTGATTTCCAATAAACATGTCATAATCGCACGCGTGACCGCACACGCGACCTTCACTTTCATGGATTTTCGGCCGATTATGTTTCTTGAAAAATGTTATTTTGCCGATATTTATGGCATGCGCCAAGGATTTTCGCCAACTGAAATTTTTTGGAGCCAGATTTAATTTTTATGCGCATTTGGTGACAAATGCGACCGACAGCGGGAACCCTGTTAAGATTAATAACAGTTTGCTATTAGATGATGACTACCAATTGATTATCAAACAAAGTATTATCGAAACTTCTACATTTAATAAAAATGCATACACTATGGGAAATTATAAAAGGAAACATTAATCGATAAAATATGCAACAGCTAAAATAACAACAACAGTGTAAACAATAACTTAAACTGAGGAAGACAATAGAAGAATTAGAACATAAGCTAGCTGATGATAATACAAACACCGACAATTTAAGAGAACGATTAAATGAAACACATGACCTGCTTAACAATATACTTGAACAAAGAATAAATGGACTTATGATAAGAGCAAAAGCTATTCATATTGAATCTAACCAAAAAATATACAAAATATTTTGCTAATTTAGAAAATCGGCACGCTGAGCAAAAGAATATCACTGCACTTAACGTTTCCAACAAAATTATAACTGATCCAACCACAATTCTAGAAGAGGAAAGGATATTTTATAAAAACTTAAATAAACACAAACAAACAGCTGCTTCATGTCTCAACTTCTTTAATGAAACAGTAACTAAATTAGAATTAGATGATTCTCAACAGTGTGATGGCCTTTTAGCCGAGTTTGAATGTTCCCAAGCACTATATGAAATGAAAAATAACAAAAGCCCTGGTTCCGATGGTTTAACAGTTGAATTTTACAAAAGATTCTGGAAACATTTAAAGGAATACTATATTATATCGATAAACTTCTTTTCAACAAGGTGAATTAAGCAACATGCAAAAACAGGGCATAATAAAACACTCTTACCAAAATCAGGAAAAGACTTGCAACTTCTGTCAAATTGGCGGCCTATTAGTCTCCTCAATGTAGACTATAAAATAGCGACTAAAACTATTTCAAACAGAATTAAAAAGGTTTTGCATAAAATAATAAGTCCTGAACAAACCGGTTTCATGAAAGGTCGCTATATAGGCGAAAATGTTAGACTTATATTTGAAATCATTGAATATGCTGACGAAAATGACCTCCCTTGTCTGCTCTTCTTCTTGGATTACGAAAAAGCATTTGACAGTCTTGGCCACGAGTTCATATTCAAGTGTTTAAATCACCTAAAATGTTGAGAATCTTTGACTAATTGGGTTCGCTTGTTCTACAATCAGTCAACTAGTGTCATCATCAACAATGGTAATATGTCTGAAGCTTTTCCAATTGAAAGAGGTGTACGACAAGGATGTCCATTGTCATCTTCTCTCTTCATTAAATGTATGGAACTACTATCAAACTTCATTACAAACGATAATACAGTAGTTGGAATAAAAATAAGAAATAAAGAACGCAAACAAACCCTGTTTGCGGATGATGCGACATACATTAACAATGGTCAAAAAGAATCTTTTGAACGCCTAATTATGATTATCAAAGAAGTCAGGATTAAATTTAAATGTTTCAAAATCAAAGGTACAGTGGAACCTCTCTAAACCGGACATCTTCGGGACTGGATAAAAAGTCCGGTTTACAGAGGTTTCCGGTTTTCAGAGGTTGTTGTGACATGATTGAAACAAATATAAAGTGATGAAATATTTTTGAAAAACAGTTCTTTAAATATTATTTTGTAAAACAAATGGTCAAAAGTTGCGAAATCATAATTATCTTGTGTGACTGGATTATATTGTGCTTTCACAGGTGATCAAACGGTTGCATCAAACAATAAATTACGAGATTCACAAAATCCTTTATTCATTATCAAACAAGTTTTATAATTGCCTATGGGATAGTAATCTACACGTGATTATAATCCCCCAGTTAGCCGACAAATTAATTGTACATGAGTGCTAATTGCAGTAGTCATCAATCAGCCTGACAAACAAATTCAACACTTTTTAGTTTATTGATGAAGACCTATGTCGCCTAAAAGTTGTTCCAGTTTTGGGAGATGAAACTACATCAAACTGTACCCAAATTATGCAATTTTTTCGTCCGGTTTTGGGAGTATTCCGGTTTTGGGAGGTTCCACTGTATTGCGTTCAGGCTCTTTAAAAACTTCAAATGTAAAATACAGTGTAGAAACATCTTTTATTTGGACGTCAGAATCCGCTAAAACTTTAGGAATGAACTTCTTTAATGACAAGGAAAGAAATATAAAAAATAACCTAGAACAAAAACTACTAGAGTTCAGAAATTGTTTAAAACAGTGGCAACATCGAAAGCTAACGTTAATGGGAAAAGTTATGATATTAAAAACTTTTGCTTTACCAAAGCTTATATATCCGTTCACTGTGCTACCTAACCCTGAACCTGAAGTCATAATAGCGATAATGAAATCAATATATTGTTTTATTTGGGATAATTAACCAGATAAAATAAAAAGAAACGTACTGATACAAAATTTTGAAAAAGAAGGATTAAAGCTTACGGATGTAAGAACATTTTTGTATTCAATAAAAGCATGCTGGGTAAAAAGAATACTGAATACTCAAAACAAAGGACTTTGGAAAATATTTTATGATAAAATTCTGAATACCGTAAGTATGGAGGTGATTTTATATTTGAATGTAATTTATCTACAAGGGATATTTCGGATATTTGTAGTAACAACTATTTCCTAAAGGATGTATTGACAGCATGGTTTAAAGTAGTCTCCGACTTCAATAAACAGTCAAAACATGATGGAATTAATGAACATACAATTTGGAATAACTCACATGTGACTTGGTACGATAATGGTATACGCTTTATAGAACAACTTTTTGACTTTCGAACTAATAAGTTCTTAATCTTCAATGAAGCAAAAAATATATTTAATATGGAGGAGCGTGACTTTCTAAAATACCACCAGGTCATAAGCAGTATACCATCTAACATAAAATCTAATTTAAACTAATGCAAATCTGAAAAGAAACACTTGTTCAAAAAGTAAAAAACTCTAACAACACAAACCAATTACTATACAAAATGCAAATGGATAATATAAATAGGGAAACATTAAAATCTGAAGACAAATGGTCAATGCTCCTACATGAGCAAAATCTCACATGGAAAAATATCTATAGTGTTCCACTCGCGGCAACTATAGATACAACGCTAAGATGTTTTCAATATAAATGTTTAATGCGGTTGATGCCAACAAACAAATACTTGTATAAATGCAAGTTAAGTACTACAAACCTGTGCGACTTTTGTAATGTGCATGTTGAAAGTATTGAGCATATTTTCTGGGCATTATACAACATTTTTGGAAACGACTAAGTGATCTAGATATCTGTTTTGGTAAAATAGATAGAAAAGGAAATGACACCATTGTAACAAATTTCATAATAATTTTAAGCAAATTTTATATTATACGAATGAAATACAGAAATTTAACACCCTGCATTGCACATTTTTATAGGTATTTAAGCTTAAAGCAGCATTACATCGTATGACATAAAATATATTCGAAAAATTCAAATTTTACGTATGGGTAGCAATGCTGCAACACATTTTTATATTATAAATTGTATAATTATGTTCAATAATAGTAAACAGTGTTTTTTGCAATAAAACAAACTCGAAACCGAAAGTAGGACTTTCCAAGTTTAAAGGTCACGCGCATTTATTTACAATCGGAACCGGATGTACATTCGGGATGAATCGTTCGCCTTCGGCAATGATGTAAAAACGTGGTATTTTGTCGTCCATTTTCCAGCAAAAACTATTACAGTAAGTTGAAACGGCCTCAATTAGTATTACAATGTATCTCAAATGATGTAAATGTGATTGGGTTTTAATTGGATATCGTGCAAAATGTTTCATATGCCGAATAAGTATTAAATTAATGTGAAACCACCTCGGAAGTCATTGGGGCGCATATGGGGTATTTTAACAAATCATTATAAATAAAGATGCAGAATTTAGGCATCAAGTATCTGGATCATATTTATTAATTAATAGATTCGTGTGGGGCGGGGAGGGCTTACATATCCTGTTTTTATTGTGGTTAAAGTGCATTTCAAGTATTTAGTTTATAAAAAAATATTTTAGCTCGATTGCGAAACATGTTAATTGTTATTAAACTTATATTAATCACTCTCGAGACCTCATTCCTGATGGAATCCATCGCCACGAGGGAGAGAGAAGAGGCAACGTGGAATTTAAATGCCTAGCCTAAGGGCATAATCGTAACGGCTCCAGCGACGGACCTTTCTTCCGTGGGCCAGCATCGCATTTGGAATTGAACAGTCCCAGGTGTCATTGAGCAAGGCACCTTACACAAATGGCTTAGTACTGTTTAACCGCTTAAGTCGGCTAAACCTGCCCAGGACAACATAATAGGGGTTTGACATTAATGGAACATACATAAAAATTGGTTTGTTTCGGAAAATGTCGCACTTGCCCGGGATTCATACATGGTTTACCACTATAATGTGTGGCGTGCGTGGTCCAGTGGTAGAGTGTCGGATTTGGAATCGTACGGTCCCGGGTTTGATACTCGGGTCAGGCCACGTATGTAGTTTCATTGAGCAAGGCACCTCACACACATTGCTTAGTACTGGTTAATCGCTTAGGTCGGCTAAGCCTGCCCAGGAAAACATGTCTAAGTCCCCAAGAGGGGTTTGACATTAAAGGAACATACATACATAATATTACTGAGGCGACCACAGGCGGGAACTGTTTATTGCCCGGTAACGAACCTAGTTGACCACAGCTGGCACAAGCTACATTGAATATATACGACATAGTCTATAAATGTGTACAAATTTGAATGCTTAAATTTTAAAGGAAGAAAAGAACAGAATTGCAATAAAAGTAATTCAGTGGCAATCGATGATGATTTTCTGCCACTCATTCTAAATGCAACTACATGCAAATTGTACAAGACTTAGTATATACATATATTACATGTCGTCTATTGTTGCAACCGTATATAATAATGAACATGTATTATTTACTTTTCACAGCTATTATAGTGAAAAGACGGAAAAGAACTTGGCAGAGAGGTAAACGTGCAGAGGGGTTGTGGTAGAGGTGGCAAAGAGGAAGTACTAGGAGTAGAAGTATATGAAGAGGTATTTATGAATGTTCCATTTTTGTCGACACAAGCGATTGACCAATACTAAGCACTTTGTATGAGGAGCCTTGCTCAATGACACTACATTTGTTCCGTGACCGAGTATCGAACCTGGAACCCTTCAGGCTTTCTATTCCAAATCTGGCACTCTACCATGGGTGTCACACAATTAAATACACATTCCAGCTTTATGTCTTATAACTAACATATCTAAACCATCAAAGCATCAGTAGCAACATAGCTTTTTGTTGTTTTTGCAATACCTTTGATGATGTTTGCTGTGCAGACATACATGGCCATTATAATACAGTATTGTGCGCGAGATGTAGTCCTTTTAGAGGTACATTTGCTCATTCGGATGCGTATCAATGATATAAAAAGTGTTCTTCACTGAATCATGGATGTCACACAGGGCCACGTCACACATACAGTGAGTGACGCACCATCACAGTGAAGTCACATTGTTTGTTTAAAATGTTTTAATAAGATACTGTATTTTTTTCTTAATGGGATTCTGGCTGTTTATTTATGTACCTCATAGAAAATTCATTGCATTTACAGGTTGTCATTGAGCACATGGGTGTTAAGAAGATGCAGAATCTGGTACTCAATGATCAATCTCCACCACCATAACCAGACCTCTACAACCAGTTGTTAGTACACAATATTGGTACAGGTGTGGACATTGCAATGAGATGGGGGCAGACTTGAACAAATAGTGTGGATGTCTGCACAGCAACTGCATTTCAATGCGCAACGTAAGAATATATTCCAGTCATATATAGAGTATCAGTCAAATATTACTGTGCCAGTGCAAGTCATCAATGTTTGGATGATATTTGCATCACTTAAAGTGTTACAAATGGAAGTTGATTGTGTGTGTATTTTACGGATATTTAACATCGCTACCTGTTGCCCATATGAGCTACACCTCTTGAAGAGATTAGTGATCTTAGTGGATTGTGCAATGATACATACAGAGTCTCCTCTGCCTCGTTTACGATTTTAGTATGGTATAGTGGTGAGTTTAACCTGCGTGTTTAACCACTGGACCGCTACATAATTGAAGTTAATTCTGATCACAAATTATTATTCACTTGTTTATAAGTAACCTCACGTATATAGTTGTGGCTGTCCGATTAGCGCAGTGGTTAGCGCTTCTCACAAATGCAACCCGTGTTCGATCCTCACATTTGGAAGTATGTGAGATGGTACGGTGGTCACCAGATCAGACAGGTGGGTTTTCTCCGGGTACTCTGGTTTCCTCCGACACGAATGACCATAAATACTCAGTCATCCGCTCAAACAAGAGTGATTAATACAAGATGTTACAGCTTGTTTCCCAGTCATTATATAAATAAAGTTTAAACTTAACCTCATACAGTTGTCACAGGTGAGCTTCCATTGGATATCATTGATATACCTCATCCCCCCTCCCTTATGTCATAATGTTAATTGACGAAACTTCCAACATTTTAAAAATCATCTTTAATATCAGAAACCATAATTCTCTTCTCAGATAATGTGGCTAGTGGATATGTATACTTGCTGTGTTGCAACTATAAGCATTCATTGGGCGACCTGTTATGTTAAACTTGCATTAAATAGAATACAAATAGTGTAAAGCATTGTTTATTTTAATGTCACCCTTATTGAAAGGGCCGCCATTTCTTGCGAGGTTCAAACTTTCAACCTCCTGCTACATATGTGGACGCCTTAACCACTATGCCACGGAGAATATGCGAACGTTCCAGATACTGTGTTTGTATAACTCTTTGAACTCTGGTGAGCACACTGAGGCCTTCAATAGTTCATGGTGCTCTTGTTTAAATTAACTTGCATCCTAGAAATTACTAACTAATACGAAATGTCAATAATACATTCAGGCTTTTGATGATAATTTACTATTGTTTCAGATTGAACGGTTGGTCCTAGACGGACAGGTTCTGACATTGTCTTCGGTACTACATGGAAATGTTGGGACGCAATGGAATATACGTATGGAAATGTTGAGACGCAATGGAACAAACTAATAACCAATCTTAATGAAATGAATTGCTGTATAATCATCTGGAATAAAAGTGCATTAAATGACAATTGTTCTCTTTTATTTCTTTGTTTCAAATAAAGTTTTAGTTTGAGGGGGACATAAGTTAGTCAGTAATCCTCAAATCATGTTGACTCATCACAGTTTGTTCTGTCCGTTTTTCTTCACACTGCATAGTGTCTGGATATGATTGGCATTATCGCATATATATCCATACTATTTTGGTTCTTTCACAACATAACGTGTCCAGTTGTTGCTATATTCTACATAGCCTGTAAATAAAATACAATATCAATAATACTGGTACTAAACCTAACTAGAGACAGTTTACCCTGACAAACCAGACAATGGTTAAAATTATCGTCAAACTACTGATCTGGTTTTGTACGAAGCAACTGTTGTGTAAATGAGTTATCACACAAATTAGTATTGTAAGCTGGCCTAGTTTTACACAATGATCCCATTTTAACTCGGAAGTTTATATGAAGCTATTGACAGAGTGCTACATCCACTATCTGTCTGCAACACCCACTATATCTCCGTAGATGAGTATCTAAGGTAGTCGGTCACCTGCTTCTCAACTATATAGGTTCAAATTCCACTGGTGGTGTCCAATTATATCAGGTTGGTGGTTTTACAAGGTGCATGAAATACTGCTCAGAGGGCACCTGGATATATAAGCTGTTCTGCTGTCGGTAATATACACATTTCAGAATGACCATAAAGTCTAGATAGGCCTGTAAACAGTGTTTAACAAAATGTCACAAATACATCTATAAAACATGAAAAAGTTGGCAGTTTCTTACGGAAGTCGTGCACCCACGTACTGGTTAACTGCTGGAGCCTGCCCAGGAATGGTGTTGTTAGGTAAACTGCCCGCCAGCGATATAGCCCAAAATGGTGCTGATGCAGGTGTAAAACCCGAAATATAACATCTATAAAACTAGAGAATAGCACTTGGATTGCTGGTATTTGACAAAAGATTAGCATGACCCTGATTCAACATTGAAAGGTCAAACATATGGTATTGTTTATTTGACAGTTCATACGAGGTTTCCTACTATAGAAATCAATTGGAGTGGACTCGTCGCTGATCACACAGACATTTGACCGAATTCACACACAATCGTACACCAGCAAACATCCACAAAGTCTATCAACATAATTTTGAGATACCCTGTCCTCAGACAGACGTAGCTATAAACATTAGCACCCATTCCTATCGCATGGTTAATTATTTATTGATGGAAAAAACAAATTACATTCTTCAAGTAGTATGAACATTTCTTTAGGTGGTGGCATATTCACGACCCTTTGAGGAGGGTTATATAGTGTCCAAAGTATCGATATACAGTCAATAGAATAAACTATCACATGGTCATTCAGGCATTATAAATTTATACCTGTTTATATAATAATAATAAATTAAATAAGGTGTGAGAATCTGGTCTATTAAAATAAAATAATTAATATGCGACACAACTGCTTTAGTGTAGATTCAATGTATTAATGAAGTTACCTTATGAATGATCTCTCTGTTATTCAATATTGTGGTGTTTGCGTCCTCGTTCATCTTGTGGACACTCGACAGTACCCTGATGCCTGACATGTCTTCAATAATACACAGTTCTGATCCAATTCTGCAACAAGAATGACACATACCCATAACAATTCTTAATTTTAGCTGGGTGAATATCTTATCTAGTTTATTCAAATTGCTTGATTGCGAAACAAGTTATTTCATCATTAGTTTAATTGATATCGCTGCCTCATCCCCTTAATGGAACACATTGTCACGAGGAAGAGGCAGTGTTGATTTAAACGGCTTCACTACATACATCATCACTATGGTTCTGGAGGGCGCAAACTCACACCATTATGGTATATTATTAAAACCTTTCAAATTAAAGGTTATTGCATACATGTGGGTATGCAAACTCACAAAATGAAATGGGTGTTAATTAGATTCCTGGCAAAAAGAACAACAAATGCCTAGCAGACCATCTGTTAACCCTTTCCTTTATAGAGATTTAGGTTAATATACTATTATATCTCCATACAAACGACAGCCATTTAGCTATCATGCAGTGGATAAGAAGCCGCCATATATATCCCACCTCCATAGATATTACTGGGACTACATGATATTCTGGCCTTTATTATGAACATTGGTTTGGCTACTATATTGTCGATGTATGTCGCATTGGTAATGGTGTCAAGAGGTGCTTCTATGAGGGAATGGGTTAAGGTACAAATATGTAATTTGCAGTTGTCCCTAAACAAAGACACCCCTGTTCAAGCAGGTTGTCAACCCTGCCCCACTTTGGCCATTTTAGAAAGGTGTATGGTAAGTGGAGTAACATGTAGATGTGTTGCCAGAAATAAACCCACCAAAAATGCAAACTGGTTTTGACGCCCCCCCCCCGACAAAAGAGGGGCGGGGCTATTTTTTTCGAATAGCCTTTAATGCATGAGAATCAGTAATAGAAATGTATGCAATGATTCGTAATAATTATGTATCAATCTTTCTTATGGCACAGTCTTTGATATTGCTAAACACCATTTTCCACTTGTCTCCTGCATGTATATATTACATTTAGAATTGATAGCGTATTAACTGTAAAAACAAATACATTCATTGTTACTTTGAATATCAAAAGTATTATAAGCACAACCAATTTGGTATTTACGAACATATATAGTCGATAAAGTAACTGTCTTCCTTCTCAAATATGTCTTGGTATTATACCCCGTGGGGAGCCCCATAAATTATAACGATTGTTTGTAAACAAGTATGTCCAGTTTGTCCACTGACATATACCATAGTATGTTGATTTTAACCGCTACAATGATTAAACAACTACTGGTAGTTATAAGAGTTAGTGCTCAAAACTAAATAATTCTTACAAAATAAAACGTAGCAACAAACTTGCGTTTAGTAGATAATACACGACGGAATTGGTGAATTTCAATGTCTTTGTCTTTCTAAATCCTCCACATTTGCCCCACGTTGTCTGTTTTAATTGAATTACTTGATATGTCGATTCATAACCACTGTTGTATAGGTTCATGCAAGGGGTTTGACATTAATGGGACATACGTACACTTCTGTCATGTTCAACGTGCTTTTCTACATCCGCTATTTCACGCATGCGCGTTGTGCGTGTTTACATTTTGGTTTGTTGATAAACAGTGCGTGTTGATGTAAACAAATTCGCGTATACGACGGTTTTAATTTATTGGAATTTTATCGTTTCTGAGCGACTATTTCGATTTTTGTAAACACACACCCATTAGTATTTACATTTTACACAAAACATCCTTTATTACGATGTAATGCTGCTGAATAACTTTAGAAAGGGAAATCGCACTAATGAAGATAAATAATTTTTAATTAGAAAAACACAACATAAAGTGGTCTAGATTTATTTGAACATATTGTTTTCTAAGACAACTGTTACAAATGAATCCTTCAGATGGAAACGATCACCCCCCCCCCCCATTTTAGTTCTCTCTTTTCCCCATTTCTACATCACTCTCCAAAACAAAACAATACCTATTATAAACATAAAATGCCAATATGCATAACATAGACAAGTTATCATAATAATACTGTAAGAAATGACCTTGCATCAAATATGTGAATGTATAACTCTGTGTTTTACGTTTATTTATCGTCTCTACCGGTTACCCATATGAGCGACGCCTCCTGAAGAGATTAATCATTTTAGATTTTGGAGGATAGTGTAATGATACAGACAGAGACCCATTCCAGAGTCTCCTCTGGTTCATTTTAGATTTTGGAGGATAGTGTAAAGCACCGACACGAGACCTCGGTTTAACGTCCCATCTGAAAGACTGTTAATTTTATTAGGGTCAGACGGGGGGGGATCGAACCTTCGATCCCTGGATTACCAGTCCAGCGTGTTAACCACTGGACTACATATCCAGGGCCTGTTTTATCTAGCTATAGTCCTGGTTCAATCCATATAGTTCTATATATCATATAGCCATATTGTATTTGTTTGTCGGAAGGTTTCGCGTTACTGGGTCACGTGATCTTAGGGGCGGAGCGATAGGGCATTTCGCGACTTGTTTGTTTTATCTGGCAACTTATCTGCTGTCCAATTCAGTTTTTTATTTGGAAACTTGTGTTATTTCTGCTGTCCAATTCAGTTTTTTATTTGGAAATTTGTGTTATTTCTGCTGTCCAATTCAGTTTTTTTATTTGGAAATTTGTGTTATTTCTGCTGTCCAATTCAGTTTTTTATTTGGAAATTTGTGTTATTTCTGCTGTCCAATTACAGTTTTTTATTTGGAAATTTGTGTTATTTCTGCTGTCCAATTCAGTTTTTTTATTTGGAAATTTGTGTTATTTCTGCTGTCCAATTCAGTTTTTTTATTTGGAAATTTGTGTTATTTCTGCTGTCCAATTCAGTTTTTTATTTGGAAATTTGTGTTATTTCTGCTGTCCAATTCAGTTTTTTATTTGGAAATTTGTGTTATTTCTGCTGTCTAACTCAGTTTTTATTTGGAAACTTGTGTTATTTCTGCTGTCTAATTCAGTTTCTTACATCTACACGTCGGATTTGTCGAACCGAACAAAATACTTCAACATAAACAAAGTTTGACATAAGCATTATTGACCATATTTCCCTAGATGATGTTTCTCGTAGATCGCAAACCTTACCTGTCTACACTAGTCCCATAATACATCCATTTCCAAGTTGTTCTTGTCTGTTATAACGGTAACATGGGCACACTTGGTATAAAAAACAACATAATATAGTATTTAATAAATGCAGCAAATAGTAAATAAATTTGCTGAATGAAAGGGTAACTGGTACTCTGCCATAATGAGTGTGAAATACTGCACATTTAGACTGACGGGACCAGAAAACGATTGTGACATAAACGTAGTCAGTTATATGCAAAATGATAGTATTTGGTTTAAACATATTTATTCCACTATTTACATTACAAAATCCAATTAGTAAATATATAGGAAAGGATTCGACAAAGCAGAGCTTATATAGCTTCTCTCCTAATGATAATATTTGAAATCGGACTTTGACCTGGGTCAGAGGTTATAAAACTTCTCAAACTCGAGCTCAATTGATTTGATTGGTTGCTTCTGAGTTTTACACAGAAATGTTTTATAACTTCCAGGCCTGACTTTAAGATAACTGGTGAATATTACATAACTAACTTTATTTTATACAAATTTATTTTAGCTTGATTGCGAAACAAGTTCTTACAACTTATATTAATAACTAACTTTGATATAACGGATGTATGCTGTATTTGGAAACTTATGTGGTGTTGCTTATGTAGCATTGGCTGTAATATTTTAGAAGTACTGTTAGATTTATATATATATATATATAGTATCACATATTTTAGAAGTCACTGGAATGTTGTGGAGCATTCCGTTCATGGCGAGTGGTGTTAAACTGTGATAAGTCGAAGGAAGCGAACTACGGGAGGCTGCTGGTAGCAGGTGGTGCCACCGTACTCAATCTCAAACCCCCATTCTCTGGCAAGGTAGACGCTACACATGCCTTGCTAGAGCTGCACAAGGTGCCCTTACCACAGGAGGATATGGAGGTCCTGGTGTCCAGCGGATGTCTGTGTCTAAAGCCGGACTATATTAGCGGATTCCTGTGCAACCCATCTGTAGATGTTACAGATTATACACCAGCGGAAATCAGTGCTTTGCAGACAGTGTAAGTTTACAGTTGGTGCATTAGTACATGTATATGATATGTACAAACATATATACAGTCAAACCTGTGTTAGCAGTCACTGCTCAGACGATTTCTATAGTTTTATAAAAAAGAATCCTTTCATAGAATTTTTTCATATTGTAGTATTTTCTAGCAAATTTTATGTCAATGGTGAAATAAAAAAAGACATGTCACCGTGCTCGTTTTTTGAAATATCGTCCATTGTACTTGGTAGCCGTATCTTCATATTTTCGGAAAACATGAACAATTTCAATTATTCATGTTTTGTTTTTAAAAAAAAGCATATACAATTTGCTTAACTTCTTAATCTGTTTAATTATAATGAATGAACATTATGAAACATCAAAAACATCTATAAATTTACTATTGTGAAATATATTTGCAAAACAGCATCAGTCTTGGACTAGAAAAGGGCGCAATAATTCTGTTACATATGCACAATTAGTCAAATTAAAAGAAATCTGTTTAATAGGAATTGGTAATATTTTAGTATTGTACAGTAAGACTTATGTCTACTCTAATGGTGCAAAAAATATATATGTCTCCGACCTTGTTTTTGAAATATCTTCCATTGTACACCCATGTTTTTCATTTTTCAAAAAATATGGTAAAGTTCAATATATATTTTTACAAAATGAAGGCAAATGCAACAAATACAATTTGTCTAAGATCTTGATTCATTATATTATATATGCATACACATCATAAAGGAACAAAACATGCATGAGTTCATCAGCTGTGAAAATGATAAATATTACCAGCGTCGGGCAAAAATGTCATGGCATATAATTATACATGTATCCTGTTTACTGTGATGAACTCATACAGTTTTTCAACAATTTGTCTTGTAGACGTCACCCTTGGCTTTCCATTAACTTTTTCTGACAAAAGCATTGACAATTCTACATCCGGATTTCCATGAAGAATTTACATTAGCCTCGTCAGCTTGAGTGGGTGGGGTATTTTCACACTCGCCGTCCTGAACTGTTTCCACTGACAAGGAACCTTTTACAATATTAGTATTGCTACTCCTATGCGTAGAAACTGCACTGGTACCTCTACTTACTTTTCACTTGCAAAAACGACCACATAACCGAAGTTTAGAAGGCATCATTTATTTTACAATTTACATCTGCGTTTGTTTGCATTTTTATATTTAGCATTCTCGAATCCATAGCCACACATTTCAAATGTTTGCATTTTATATTGAGCATTCTCGAATCCATAGCCACACATTTCAAATGTTTGCATTTTATATTGAGCATTCTCGAATCCATAGCCTCACATTTCAAATGTTTGCATTTTTATATTGAGCATTCTCGAATCCATAGCCGCACATTTCAAATGTTTGCATTTTATATTGAGCATTCTTGAATCCATAGCCACACATTTCAAATATTTGCATTTTATATTGAGCATTCTCGAATCCATAGCCGCACATTTCAAATATTTGCATTTTATATTGAGCATTCTTGAATCCATAGCCGTACATTTCAAATGTTTAATTTTGTATTGGAGCATTCTTGAATCCATAGCCGCACATTTCAAATATTTGCATTTTATATTGAGCATTCTTGAATCCATAGCCGCACATTTCAAATATTTGCATTTTATATTGAGCATTCTTGAATCCATAGCCTCACATTTCAAATATTTGCATTTTATATTGAGCATTCTCGAATCCATAGCCGCACATTTCAAATATTTGCATTTTATATTGAGCATTCTTGAATCCATAGCCATACATTTCAAATGTTTAATTTTGTATTGAGCATTCTTGAATCCATAGCCGCACATTTCAAGTTTGCATTTTTATATTGAGCATTCTCCAATCCATAGCCGCACATTTCAAATGTTTGCATTTTTATATTGAGCATTCTCCAATCCATAGCCACACATTTCAAATGTTTGCATTTTATATTGAGCATTCTCGAATCCATAGCCACACATTTCAAATGTTTGCATTTTATATTGAGCCTTCTCGAATCCATAGCCGCACATTTCAAATATTTGCATTTTATATTTAGCAAGAAAGAGTATTGTGGTTAAAACATATTCATTTTTAAAGTAATGTGGAACCATCTGTAATGTGGAACCATCTGTAATGTGGAACCCTCTGTAATGTGGAACCATCTGGAATGTGGAACCCTCTGAACAGCGATATCTATGTAAGTGTGATTAAGGCGACATTAAGTTTGTTAATATTCTGTTACAGAATGGGTGAGAACACAAAGAAGAGGAAGGCATCGAGTAGCAGTGTTTCACAGAAACGAAGCAAACGCAGATAATTCAACCCAACTGTAGATATGGAAACATAGTTAATGAACCCAACCACAAATAAATTCTTGGTTTTATATTAATAGAAGAAGTGTCTTAGCCATGCATGAGAATACGAGATAAACACAGTTCTGCTGCATCTCTGCGACTACAACAGATCGGAAAGTTTTACTTCCAAATCTCATATTGTAATTCTATGAAACAATAATGTTTTTGCCCAGTTTTGCACCATATTAGATGAACAGTGTTTGTGCGCCGTAAAACACAAATTATTGTCTCCAATAAGAATCCAATTGCAGAATTCACAGAACCATAGCAAATGCATAATATATTGAGACCATCTGCAGATGAAGCCATAGGCAATAAGTAGCCTGGTATTTCTACAAAACTGTGATGTCCAATCATCCTGGAACAAGAATATTACATATAAAAATATAAAACAAGATGACATTGATGTCATATCCATTTTTTGAGGTTAGTCAGTAGATGTACCCTATTGATGTTGGTCAGTAGATGTTCCCTGTTGAGGTTGGTCAGTAGATGTACCCTATTGATGTTGGTCAGTACATATACCATATTGAGGTTGGTCAGTAGATGTTCCCTGTTGATGTTGGTCAGTAGATATACCCTATTGATGTTGGTCAGTAGATGTACCCTATTGATGTTGGTCAGTAGATGTTCCCTGTTGAGGTTGGTCAGTAGATATACCCTATTGATGTTGGTCAGTAGATGTACCCTATTGATGTTGGTCAGTACATATACCATATTGAGGTTGGTCAGTAGATGTTCCCTGTTGATGTTGGTCAGTAGATATACCCTATTGATGTTGGTCAGTAGATGTACCCTATTGATGTTGGTCAGTAGATGTTCCCTGTTGAGGTTGGTCAGTAGATATACCCTATTGATGTTGGTCAGTAGATGTACCCTATTGATGTTGGTCAGTACATATACCATATTGAGGTTGGTCAGTAGATGTTCCCTGTTGATGTTGGTCAGTAGATATACCCTATTGATGTTGGTCAGTAGATGTACCCTATTGATGTTGGTCAGTAGATGT